>VXBX01000807.1:347853-366005 GCA_013400415.1 Scytalopus superciliaris | reverse complement strand
GGCGGTGGGGGGCTGATGCTCCTACATTTTGGTCTCGTGAGTTGAAGGGTTACACTTCACGGGGCCAAGAATAATTGAATGTCTTATTACTGAGTGACACACATTGCTATAATTATAAGCAGCAGCAGTGAAAGAACTATTATATCTGCAGAGAGAGAATCGATGTGCACCGTCAATACTGCTCCAAAGGAGTCGGGGGGAGGGCGGAGGTGTCTACGAGGGGATGATAAAGAACAGGCAGGCAGGCAGGAGGGGAAGTTGGCTTCAGAAAATGCGAGGCATTTGTGCATTTGTTGTTTGAAGGGAGAAAAATAATTAGAACTTAACAGAAATATTTCCATCTCTCTCTCTCTCTTTTTTTTTTTTTTTTTTTTTTTACTACTTTTTTTTTAATTCTTATCTCTGTGAGGCACAAACTGCCTCATACTGGAAATCCTGAGTGGTGATTTGAGCTATGTGCTTGTAATGCAAGAAAATCAAATATGTGACTCTTTTATTTAATCTCTCCTCAAAGCTCATATTAATAATAAAAAAGGTTATTACAGCAGGCAACCATGTTAAAACTGCTCGCTTTTCTGCAAGGCACCCTTACTGTATTTAATGCAGAGACTGCTCATCAATTAGAAAACTAGGGAAAATCCTGTAAACCCCTTAACTTTGAACGTCCTTCTACATTTCTATGATCCACAAGCATTATGTTTAACATCATGTGCCATAATATCGAACCTGGTGTTTTGTAGCAAATGCTAATGTCTCCAAAATGTTTTACTAACCCTCCTGTAATCCTTACAGTTTTCTTCACCCAGACTGTAGATGAGAAAGCTGGAAGTAGGGTAAATTTTTGCCCAGCATCACCCAGCAAGTCGGGAGTTGCTGGCTACCAGGCTTTTGCTTAGTCTGCTAAATCTGCAGTCCTCCCTGCTGAGAAATACATCTCGCGGCACTGGGATTTTACAGGTGTCTAGCAACACTGCACGATATTTAAGTGCCATAATTGCCAAGTGGAATAGGTTATTTCTGTCAGCCTTTGTTCTAAATTTTCAGTGTTGTCATCAATTAGACAGTCTCTTTTTTCCCCCTAATTAATGTTTTTACTTTAAAGTTGCATTGGGGGAAGGGAAGAAATAAAATCACTCGCATACACGCACTCTGTGTTGTGTGTGAGAAACTACACTTAGAAAAATATCCTTCTATTTCTGTGAACTTCTAAGATTGCTTTTGTTGCATGTTGTCACGCTGCTTTTCTATTTTGCAGTGCATTGCAGCTCCCTGCTTATTGATTGAGATGCTAATTTTGGAGAGTTAGAAAACTGCCTTGTGCTGTCACAGTGCTGTTTCATTTTGTACTCTTGAATATGAAATGCATCTTCTTATTGTTTGTTCACATGCCTCTGTGCCTGGCGTTCAAGGTGAGGTGGTACAGAGAACAGGGACAAACAAAAGCTATGACTTATAATTTCTAGTTTTCTGGGTACTTTCTGGTGCTGTGTGAGGACAGGGAATGTTGTGATGAAACTGTAGATGTGAGTGGCCACTGACTGCTGGCTTTGCTGTGAGGCAGCTGAGTTTTAATCCATGTTTTGATGCCTGCAGGTCATTTGAGGAAGATGCTTTACCTCCCTGTATTTCTGGGCATCATCGCTGCACTGTGGCATAAACTGGAAAAGAAGATCCTGAGAGTAGGAAAATGCTCTATTTTGAGATAATACTTTGTAATGATTACGTAGAGTTAGTAAGGGTGACAGGGGAGAACATAGCACCAGTAGCAGGAATTAGGGGGGTGTTCTGCACCCGTGTGCTTATTTCTTCCCACCACTTCAGGATCCTTTACTTTTTCAGGCAGCTTTTTAGAACACTGCAAAGATGGAGTGGTCTCTAGTCTTCCTTTAACAGTCAGAAATGAACTGCATTAGAATATTTAAGCAGATCATATTCTTATTTATCTGTGTGCCACAATTTCATAAAGGAACATAAAACATCTGTCCTACAAATTGCTGCACATACCTATATGAATAGATATGTGTATGTATATTTTGATATAAAAAGAAAAGGCAGTACTTGAATATTTCTACTAGTCTTTTTAACCAGCTTCAGTTTTAAAAGTTATCATTGGCATGTCTTATCCTGGGACATCTCTTGAAACAGATACTAATGATCTGAAACATAAAAGGAACTCAGATAGAAACCAGTGAACATGTTTATAATGGTGCTTTCCAGTTTGAGGATCCCATGGCATTTTAAGAGGCAGTTCAATAAATATTGTTTTATTTATTCTGCTCTGTGAAAACCATTCATTATTGTGCAGAAGGTGCCAAAGTCATACAAACATATGCATAAGTAGGGGAGGAGCCTTTCTTATCCAATAATTATTGAAGTTGCTGCAGCTGATGCAACTACCTGCATGCATACAGTGGCCAGAGGCTCAGAATTGGCTCCCAGCCCAAGTATTCACCCTGGCTCTGGGTACATTTGAATCCTACATGGGATTTTGTGCTGTCAGATAGGTAGCTCAGGTGTAACTCGGTGCACGTGAGCATCTATCACAAAAGCAGTTTTAGGGTGATCATATCCCATTCCTCCACATCTGAGGTGTTAAAATGCCATATAGAAATCTACTTTATCTCATTATCTCCCCCTTGAATTCTTGTGTTTATTTCTGACTGCCCTATATTTCAACGAGGAGACAAGAGAATGAGAGGCTGTTTAGAAAACACAGGCTGAGATATGGAAAGCTTTCTTTATTAAGAGAAATGGGAAAATTTGTGAAGGCAAAGAAATATAAAGGAGTTTTAGAAGTGCATTAATATATACACTACTATTTTTCAGAATGTAAGGCAGATTTTTTTTTTTGCCATAATACAAGAAGTTATTTATTAGAATTGCAAGGCAAGAAATGTAAAACTAGTTAAAGTCATATAAATTTGTATTGCACTGCATAATAAGCATGTGGAACTCATTACCACTGAAAATCATTGACACCAAGAGAGCAGCAGTTTATTATTTTTACTAAATATTAGATTTATTAAATAAAAATGCAGATGTTGTTTATCTTCCAATTAGGTAGAGTTATAAAAGACAGTGGGTTTCAGGATATTATTAGCTGTTGACGGAAAAATAATCACGTGTTTTTATGGGTGAATGTGCCCCCAGAAGCTGTCTGTCAGGATCATTCTTGAAGTATTTAGCACTGACCTTTGTCAGAAGTGAGGCAGCAAGACGATGGGCTGATCTGGCAGCAGTTCCTGTATTCCTCTGCATTACTGTAGTCCAAGTGCATTTGGAGGAAACTATTCAGGGAAGAATATACCGTGACCTGAAGTAATTCTTACTGGAGTCTCAGTATATTAAGGGACCGTTTCATCCACCATGGAAATTGACTGGATGGAAAATACTGCACAGCACCATAGGTGGAAGGAAAAAAAAATTGTTTGCAGGTGCATTTGAGTGAAATTCTGCTTTTAGGCATTGCTGTAATATCTGCTGTGGATAGATCAGCCACGAGGTTTTTAATGTTCCATTTCAAAGACACCTGTGCAGTGAGCTGAGTGAACCTCCCTATTTATCCATCTTGGAAGGACGAAGGGCAGAGCCAAGCTTCCTGGAATTCAAAGTTAAGCTTTCTGATGTGCTGGTCATGAAAAGTTTTGCTGAGATGAGCATGCCAGCTCTTGCAGTGTAGCATCACATAAACTATGTGCCAGATTCTTTTGTTACGCAGCCAGTTTGGGGCTATCAGCTCACATGAACCTGTAACTGGGCCATCCAAAAGAAAGCCCTGTCCTGTCACTCCTAGTTTGCTGATCTTACTGTGTGCACTGTATCTGCTGTTATAATATTGCCCCTGACACAATACACAGGGGCTCTCAAAAAGAGAGCAGGGTTTGTATGGCTCGCACAGTGGCCCGCAGTTTTGACTGATTCCTTCTGATGTTTAAAAATAAGAACTCTGTGAATGCAAATTTATTATTTTCAAAAACATCACCCTCCCAAAAGCCTAGAAAACAGGATGCAGCTGTTGCTCTTTGATTTGAATTGCAGTCAATTAATGTTAATGATTGGTAAATTTGAATCAGTCTCATGATTTGAATAAAAGAGTAGTCTAATTTTTTATTTTCATGTGTACATGACAGCAATTAAACACTCTTGCTTGTGTAACCCATTGCTGTACTCCATGACCTTAAGCAACTGGAATATTTGACCTCTGTTACAGCAAATGATAAAATGTAAGTGTAGCCAAATTACTGCAGAAAGTTGAATGTGAATATTTTACCATCTTTCTCTTTAATTTCAATAATTCATAGCAGATGCACAACTTAGTACTGTACTTTCATACGTCTTTCTTTTCCTCACCATTGATTGGTTCATGAACAGTTGCTATTTATTATTTATTTTGAAAGCTTTTCCTAGAAACCCCAGGAGATGGATCTTGTATCCATTCCTTGAGGCAAGTAGTAATATCAAATACTGCAATAATAATAGAAAAGCAATACAGTTTTGAGCAAAGCCTAAGAAAAGAGGCAAGTTATAGATTGCTTGCTTTTTTTTTTTACTAACTAGCAATGATTTAAAAAATTCTTTAGAACTTAATATTATAATAATTTTAGTTTAGAAAATGGATTAATAGGCACAGAGAATAAAGTCTGAGGAAAGGTCAATGGCAACATAAATGACTCAACAGTTGTCTCAGTCCATTCAGTGGAACATTTCTGCAGTAGGATCTCAGAGTCCATTAATTTATTCACTTCTCTGGAATAAGACAAGCAACCACCTTTCAAACTAACCGGGCTGACATACTTCAGATATTTGTCTGCTGGAAATCTGACTTTGTTCCCTGGCTTTTTGGAGAGAGTTCTCAGTTGTCTCTGCTCTCAGCTGGATTTTAATAGAGCCTCGTGAAACAGCAACAGGTCTAGATAAACCCAGTGTGAATTTATTTCACAAGCTCTACTGACTTTATCACTTACCCCTGTTTCTTACCCAATTTTTCTGCCTGGCTTGCTCACTCAGGCAGTGATTTGCCCAATTTCAAAGTGCTAATGTTTGGCTCATCTTGCTCTCTCATTTCTGGACTGTTGCATTCCAGCCTTTGTATTACACTGTTTCTTTTTAACATCTTTATGTTTCATTACAAAAAGCAAACAACTCAGCTTTTATCTTTTGGAATCAACTAAGATTGCTGTGATGAGTTTACTGACTGACAGCAGTAAATTAGTCTTAGACTTCAGTTTTGCCAGGGTTATGCTTACCTCAGTGCAGGCAAAAGCTCTCAGCTGTTTCACTAGTTTTTTTGAACTTCTGGCAGTTGTAGGAAAAAAAAAAATTAAAAATCAGTAAGCCCCAAAACTTGATATTAATATTACAAAGAGAGCTATTTGGTTTGTTTTTACCAGCAAGCTAAACCATCACTGCTATTCCAATGAATGTTCTCCTTATTTACCTCCACCTGCAGCATTTTTGCTTCTTTTCCAAAGGACTGACACTCCCTTCCCCTTTATCTTCTCATCTCTCTGTTTCATCCTTTTACTGTATATAGGAGCCAGACTCCACACAGGTAGATGATTGCTGCTGGTACTGCTTTAAAGCTAACACAGTTCTCTTGCCTAACTCCTGGCAGTGATCCCTTTTCTTTAGCTCAGAGCTACGGTAAGCAGTCAGAAATAGAAGAATTAGTATCAATTCAGTGCATTGAAAGCCAGAGAAATACCTGGGTTTATATAGCTGCAACTTTACAGCTCTGTGAACAGATAAAACCCAACAGCTCTTCCTTCAAAATCATCATAATTTTGGGAAAAAATGGTGTCTGGGTACACAGCTGAGCTCAAACAAAAACACCCAAGGTAATGACATACTCAGGCAAAACACCTACTCTTGAAAACTTTCCATAGAGTAATAGAATAATTTGGGCTGGAAAGGACCTTTAAAGAGCATCTTGTTCCAACCCCCAGCCATGGGAAGGGGCACCTTCCACTAGACCAGATTGCCCAAAGCCCCATCTGACCTGGCCTTGAGCACTGCCAGGGATGGAGCATCCACAGTTCGTGTATGCAACCTGTTTCTGTGTCTGGCCCTCCAGGTAGGGTATCACAGGAGCAGAGGGGCAGAATCACCTCTCTTGACCTGCTGGCCACGCTGCTTTTGTTGCAGCCCAGGATGGTGGTTGGCTTTGTGAGCTACAATTGCACATTGCCAGTCATGTCCAGCCTTTCATCCACCAGCACTCCCAGGTTTGTCCCTGTGTGGCTGCTCTCAATCCTTTCATCCCCCAGCCTGTATTGACCTGAAAATCACCTCGGGGTAGCTGATTCAGTGAAAGCAGGTGCAATAATAAGGCTGAAGATACTCAGTATCTTCTTCATTTCAGCATGCCCAGCTGTCTCAGTTGGGTGTGCCTGGAGCAGGGTTAGCAGAAATACCCATAGTAGGAAAGGGCTGAGTGAGGAGGCACCTCTGAAAGTTTTGTGAAGCTTGAAGGAGGGTCCCTGGGGACTGGAGAAAGGCTGCTGAATCTTCAAAAAAAGGCAGAAACAGGAATTAAAAGTTGATCATCTTCCCTTCAACTCCTAGGAAGATCATGGAGCAAACTGTCTTGGGAGCGATTTCCAGACACATAAAGGAGAAGGTGGTGGTTGGAAATAGACAGAATGGATTTACTAGGAGTGAATCACAACTGACTGACCTGCTTGCTTCCTGTGATAAAAAGACAGATCTGTGGATGAGGGTAGACCAAAGTGTGTTGCCCAGCTTGACAGTAGAAACCTTTTTGATACAGTCTCCAAGAACATCGTTGTATCCAAGCTGGGATTTTATACTCCAAATGGAAGGACTGCCAGCTGGGTGGAAAACTGGCTGGATCTCTGGCCACAAAGAGTAATTGTTAATGGCTTGTAAACTGCCTAGAGGCTCATTCCAAGAGTAGGACTGCAGGGATTTTATACTGGGACAGGCCAAACCGTGTCCCATGAAGTGTTAATGCAGCTGGTGGCCTTGGCAGTGAGATGTCCTCACGTGGGGATGCTGACCATGGTGAGTGCACTGCAATCAGCAGCTGGGGATGGGGATGTTTTAAATCCCGTAACTTGAATACATTGTGGGTTTCAACACAGGCAAACAAATGTGCCATGTAGACTTGGCTAGTAGCTTATAGTGGTTTAATTGATATTTTTTTTCATGCAAATAGCCTAAACAATTGGACTAAAAATAATCGATATCAACTGATGGTTGTTGTCAGCCCTGTATTTAGCTATTTTCTAGCTGTGCTGGATGGATATGCGTGTATTTGTAGGTTGTGCTAGATATTCTCTGACTATGAAATTGCAGCAGTAGGTTGTGAAACATCTATGAAATTAAAATTTTGAATGCATAGAGGGCATAAAAGTATGGATGGCTGTGAGGCTTTGCCATGCAGGACTATGATGTGCATTTCTAAATAGCTGGAAAAGCTCATCAGACCTTGCAAGGACAAGGAAAAAAGAATCCTTAAATGGCTTTAAAATCTAAGCAAATCTTTCTGCCTTCTTTTCTCACTCGTGGATTTCCCCTTACTCTAGGCTGAGAGCTGTTTAAAAGGAAGAACTTCAAGTTCTCACTTTTAAGTTTGGCACCATTTTTATCATGTTTACATGTTATTTAATTCTATCCCTTGCAGGACCAGTGTGGGCAGGATGGATTCTGAGAAGGAAAATCCTGAAAGGCTTCAAGAAAAGGGGATGGGCCAGGTGTCCAGGAATAATTTTTATATTTTTTTTTTCCTTTTCCTTTTTTTTTTTTTTTCCTGCTAATGAAAACCTCTTACTATCTGTGAGAATCAGATTTGGTTCAGCTTTTTGTTAATTTGAATGAAATCTGGTTTATGTAAACGGAGCATTTGTCATTGGTCTTGCCTTTCCTGTTGTGTTCCCTTCCTGCATTTTGCTTTAGAGTAATAAGATCCCAACTGGGAAAGGCAAATGAAAAGAAAGTTTGGGACTCTACCTGGGCACTGGAGCTTCTTTGAGATGTATAATTCATCTGCACACCTCAGTTTTTTATTTCTCAGCCAAAGCAAATAGAATAACAATGGGTACCAAGTGGGATAGCAATGAAATTTCTGTGAGGACTGAATAATAGATCTCTAGTAAGATGCATGTGAAAAGACAAGGTCATGGTTGATAGTCCATTCACTGTAATGCTTTTGTGCATGTTATTTCTAATGCATTATTAACTGTTTTAGCTTGTGTTTTGTTTTGCCTTTTTTTCTTTTTTCGTAAATTAATGAAATCTGTGCTTCTGCCTACGCTGATCTTTATTCTGTAACAAATAACCAGACATCTACATCTCATGGTTGTTACTAGGGTATTTATCAAGGCAATTCAGAGCTTTTAGGGGATATTAGAAGAGGAGATGAATTATATTTATAGCCACTTGTACTCATTATGGAAAATAAATATTCATTTTTCAAAGAATGGAAGGACAGGGCTGCCCACAGTTTGGTAAAGGCTGTGGTGTGTTGCCTACTCTAGTTGTCAGGGACTGCTGTCAGATTGGTTGGTCTGGTGTTCTGTAAGGGAAAAAAAATAATTATTCAACCACCAACATTGTCCTGTTTCCATTAGAAGTTGTAATGTTCTTTATTTGCATTGAATTTCATTTAGGGTTTACATGCAACTTTTAATCATAGGTCAAACCTAGGAAAAGAACCTGAAAGGCTTCACTGGAGATTAAAACAAGTGTCTAATTTTATTCTCATTAAAAGCATTCAGTTCGAGTCCTAAATGTGACCAGAAAAAAGTGTTTTGAGATAGATCTCTATGAAAAGCACTTTTATAGGAAAACAAGCTTTAATGTTGTGTGCCTTTTCTTACAGGAAACTAAAATGCATGACTGACAGTGAAACTGTGGCACCTGACTGGCCTTACTACAAAACCATTGATAGGATCTTATCCAAAGTGACAGACCACAGCGATGTGAAAATGCATGAAAATCAGCAACCAGGTCCTTCCACATCACAGACAGAGGCCTCTCAGTCTCCATCAGCTAAGTCTACACCTCTGTATTTGCCATATAACCAGTTTACATATGAAGGAAGGGAAGAATGCTTTGAAGATGAACATTCAGAGAGCTCATCAAGCTTACTTTCTTACAAGCTGAGGTAGCATTTATTTTCTGCCCTTTCTTGTATTTTGCAGAGTGAACCAGATCTGTTTTTAAAAGGGACACCCTCACACATTTTTCTCTAGCAACCCCTGTTTTTCTGTAAATCATGAATGAGAACTGTTCCCCAATCTCAGCTCTTGTGCTGAATTTGGGCATTTTCTTTATTTATTTTTGAGAGACTGGAAGGGAGTAGGAGAACTGGGAAAGAAGTTGTATATTACTGCCAAAACTCAGCATGCATGTCATGGCTCACATCAGGTAGAGTGTTTGTAATAGAGGTACAGGCATGTTCTAGAGAGTCCTGTGGTGCAATCAGAGATATAACATACTGCTTAGATGATTTTTGGCTTGCTCTGGTTTTGCTTTTGATATGAGTATGAAGTTTCTCTGGCTTCAGTTATTATTAAAATGGTGAAAAGATGCAAGCTAAATATTTCTGTGGACACTGAAAAGCTGTTCATGCAGTTTGAGAGTACATTGCAATGTTTTAAATACAATTGAGAATGTAATTTTTTCAATGTAAATACTAGTTTGAGATGCAAACATGTGTTTCCTTTTTTGATATGACTGGAGTTCTCTGGAAGGCAGAGTTTTAACAAAAGGCAGGGTTGTACTCTTGATACAAATTTTAGACTTTACTGGTCTCATTTTTCATCCAGAATGGTGTGAAATAAGAGTTGATTACAGTTTTCTGGCAGGAAAAAGGTTGATCCTAGAGATCCTTATCAGGAGTCTGTGAGGCTTTAACTGTAAGAGTAAAATTACCTGTCAGTCATGCAACTGTGAAGATGTTGAGCTGGAAGAAGAACCAACCTAACCAGTTTGAATTATTGTTTCCAGACCCACTCTTGGATGAATAAAATTCATTCAATCATTCAACCAAATAGTCCTTGAATAGTTGATTATTTTTTAAAACTTTTTTTTTTTTTTCGGCAATTGAATATTTATTAGGGTGTGTAATTCTTGAACCTTTTTGTTCACAAGCAACAATTTTTTTCATCCTAGTTCATTGTAAGCAGTTGATATTCCTGGTACACAAATGCACTTGACTTTAGGATTTGCAAACTCCCCAGTCACATTTCAGATGCAACAACTTTATTCCCAATTCCCAATTTGATTTACAATAACATTAAATAATATTTAATTAGAAGGTCACTTTTCCACAGATGTGGTAGAGTTTATTCACTAGACTATTTGATAACATCAGGGTCTTAAAAAATGCCAGATGTTATGTTGTTTTCACTTAGGGACAACTCCAGGACAACACAGGCTTTGTACCATAGGGGAGGACAGAGGTCACCAGACCAGGTTTCACTACAGAACATAGACAACCACTGCAGAAGTCAAGTTAATCAACCCCAAACCTGCATCTGTTGTGCTTTGCAGTTTGCAGGTGGACTCCCACTCTCATGCAGATGCTTTCATTTACAGCCAAGGTGAACTTAAGTCACTCAAACTGAATTATTTCCATGGTGATAAGCTCTGGAAAATTTAGGCTATAATGCACTCTAGCCAGCTTCAGGTTCAGCGGCATTTTTGTTTTAAACTTTGTCCAAGGAAATTACCTAACCTCTTTTAGTAAAAAATAGTTTAAGTTGACTTGGCTAATTTAGAAACTGCAGTTCATTTAAGTCTAGCCTGGTGGCTTTCAACCAGCTGCAAGTCTGTGTGGCAGCTCACGGTGCTTAGTCCTTGCAGGAGGGCAGGCTGCAGTGCTGCTGTGGCCTGCTAAGGATGGCTGTGCTGGATGGCTCAGCATGGCCTGGGAGCTGGAAGGGAGGGCAGGGCAGCTGGCAGTGTGGTAGGACCTCCACAACACGCTGCCACCTAACTTAGGAGTGCAGCCATACTCTCACAGCCTCTACCATAAAAGAAATCTGTGCAATATAATTTTGTGCATATCACTTAACAGCAAGATATGTACACATTCACAAGGTAAAATACATTTCCACTGTGTCTAAAAGAAAAAAATATTGAGCAGTGAATACCACTTGAGATATTAGTGTAATATTTCAGGTGAGCACAGTGATCAGAGTAAAAATTAGAACACGCTTGTGATAATGGGGTACGTATCTGGCAGGAAAGAAAGTGTTATTGCAATAATCATAAGGGGTTTGAAAAGCTTGTCCAGCTTTGACCTGTTATTTTGATGAGAAGAGTAGGGAACCCTTCCTTGACCATAATGAAATACATTGCTTGCTAATGATATCAGAGGGGTTAAAATCACTTGGAGCTGTCATGGTAAGACAAGGAAGTTAATTCTTTTAGAGTAACTAATGGAAAATTATGAACTGAGAAGCAATTTTCAGCTTAAGCAATTAGTGTGTCATCCTGTATTTGAAAAACACTTTGAAATAGCCAACAAGAGAGAAAAAAATTAGCATATAAAATTTGGGTCCGTCTTGGGTGTTTTTGTAAATGCCCTTTCCTCTAAACAGTACACAAAAGGAATTGAAGACAATACTGGGATTTGAAATTAAAAGACATTTTAGATCCTCAATTTCCCTCTCTAGTTTCGTCCTTAATGGCTGTGTAAAACAATTACTTTGAAAAGTATACATACATATCTATATATAAAATATAGACGCAATTTATATAGCTGTATATTTTACAGCTTGCACTATGGGAATTCTTTTTTCAGTAAAAGAAATCCTAATCTTATGGCAACAACAGTGAAAAAACCCTTCAAATGGTAGTTGTTTCTAAGTCAACTTTTAAAGTTCTGTAAACTTTCCTGTTATTCCTTTAAACTCTCCAAGACAGCTTTTGATGCCAACTTTGTGTTTCCTTGAACATAGCAGGAGGCTACTTGGCTGTATAAATTTCAACTTTAAAAAATATTTCAGTTTAATGTTTAGCTTTCAGGATAGAGAAAAATGTCAAGTTGTACACTTCAATCAAGCTAGAAATAGTTGACACTGGTTTTCTTTCCTTTTTGTTTGAGTTTGGGACCTTCTTACAAAACTCAACTTTGCTAGTTAGTGATAATACAATTAATTCTAATTTTTGTTTCAATTTGCAGATGAGGAAAACATCTGGAATTCCTATTTCTCTTTAATGGGGTGCCTGCTATTTGTTTAGTATTGTTCTAACACTGCTCTTGGGCTTTAACAAAGCTCATGTTATACTGCATAAAACATCTGACAATAATAGAATTATTCTATTATGGTCATATAATAAATTACAATGTGGTGGAGTCTCATACTGCAGCTTAAACTTTTAAAATCCAAATTCCTGACACCACTATGAATGACTTTTTATCTAATTGAAAACAGTGTTTTTTCACCCTGTGGACTAATTTTCATTGTTAAAGTAATGACAGAACATAATTATACAGGCTGTGAATGTGGTTCAGATTTCATCTGTTCTGCCATTTCTATTGTACTGAAAACGGGGGTGAAAGAGTTACTTTCATAGATTAAAAGACCATAATTAAAGCACCATGTCATCTAGTCTGACTTCTTGTTTTTGATTTGATTTTGGTTATTCTGGTGTGGAGCCCAGAAATGTTACAGAGAGGGCTCTGTGACAGCCTTCCCTTAGCAAGGGACAACTGCACTCAGGAGCCCCATGTCTCTGCTGTCCTCCACTTCTTTGTTTCTATGATTTGTTTGACTCTTGGAAATGTTTTACTAGATATCCAGTCTAGAGCTGATAAATCCCAGAGCTGGAGAATTCACTCTTCCCTTGCTGCCAGTGATAAGTAAACCCTTGTTTAAACCAGTCCCTTGTTTCTAATGTAAATTTAGTGAATGAAACTGTCAGGTGTTGCTTCTCTTTACCTTTCTTTTCACTATATTTGAGATCCTTTCTGTATTTTTTGCTTTTAGCCTCAGGATAGTTGTGTACCTTCATCACATTGTCTCTGGTATTTTTAAATTTTTAAATGTAAGGTTAAGTGATTTGGTACAGAAAGTTTACACATGGAGAAAGATTAAGAACTGGCAGCATGAATTAACCAAAATATGAATTAAAAGAAATGCTTTAAAACTTAGTGATGATACTAATTCGGGAAAAAAAACAGTTTTGGCAAAGCCTTTAGTATTTCTAAAATTATGCCATGGCTATTTAAATCTGAATGGGCATCATCTACAAAGAAGTTTGAGCTTTAGGCTATGCACATTATGTAGTGCATCTTAACTCATTATGCAGACTTGTTATCATAGCAAGGTGCTTTGCCCAGGCTCTGAGCCATTTTTGTGGTTCTTTTCTATGCTTTACTTCAAAGATGAGCCTCGTTAATTCCTGAATGCATTTGGCTGTGTTTGAGTGAGCTTAGGTTACCCGAAGACCCAGACTGCCTGATCCTCAGTCCTCTGAAGATCTTTGTGCCATCTCTAATATTAATATTGCTTATTTCTAGGTAACTGTTAATTATTTTTCATAAAGATACAGGTTAGGGAGGTCTGCTCAGGTTTGTACATAGCCAAAAAAGTACAAACAAGCGAGAAACAGCTGTTAGGTGTTGAAAGCCATAAATTCCAGAACCTGATGGTACTGGAGACCCATTTGCCATGAGGTAGTCAGAAAAAAAGAATTGTTGTTAGGGTTTTGTGAAGGTAATACATTTTGATAGACAGATTACTCTTCGTATTCAACTCCTGCTTCATTAATTATTCACACACATCCCTGAAACAAGTCCTATTGGATGAGTGTAAGCAATCAATAAAGGAACTTTTAATTCAACAGTGAATTAGATTGATACTAGGCAGACAGCAAATACATTTGAGACTTGCTTAATATCTTGCCTGTTTGTATCTGGAGGCTTTGCTTTGCTCCCCCTCGAACATTTTCCTTCCCTTGGTTTGCTTCCTTTGAACCCTACCTGTCTGTTTTAGAGTGTATTGTGGAAAAATAGCTTAGTGAGGTTCTGCTTGGAATGTGGTCCCAAGTGCCAAAGCTCTTCCACACCTGGGACGGGGGAAGTGAGCAGGGGAGTGCCAATGCCAATCTTTTGGAAGCTCTCTGCCATAGATACTGGAAGTCCAAGAGTATCAGCATATTGTATTTGAGGTCCTTGATTTCCCAGGCCCCTCTTCCTCCAGATCTTGAAATCTACCTTCAGAGTCTAGGCTTGGCAAAGAGTGAGCTGCTTCTTTGGCAGAGGCTGTGGATGCTGTCAAGAGCTCTCCTTCAGGAGCCATTCTGCAAGAGGAAGACTGTAAGTGCCAAATTCTTACTATGAGCTTGTGAGTGACCACAGAACCCTCTCATTGGCAGTCATGACGGCTGGAGAGAAAAGGAGATTGGGACAATCACTTAAAGCCAGGGGTTTCTGAAATCAGTATTTCTGTTCAGTGAAGGCTGTCTAATTACCAAGTTGTGTTTGTTAATTGTAAACAAACAGAGAGACTACTTCAGATACCTTGGAGAATCCTTGTGCCCTTGCTTTTGGGGGCACTTCTCTGTGCTGAAACATGATTCTCAGGTAGCACATGTCAGTGAGTACTTTCTTAGTTACTAGCAGACTGCAGATACTACTGACACAGTTCCCCAGGTAGTTGCCATCACCACCAGATGTTTTGCTGCACTTTTTCCTCTGGATCTGTGCAGGACAGTCACTGTCTTGGACATACAGTTTTACATCTTACAGGTGTTTGATGGATTGCATTTGCTTAACTGAAAAGCAGGTAAAATCCTTTACAGAGTCCAGGAAAGTAAGATTCAAAGATTTTTTTATTTTCTCTTAAAACTAAGGCTTATCTTAGATTTTTTTAATCTAAATCACTCCATCTCTGTTTTTCGTGGGGCCTTTTGTTGGTCTCAATTGAAATTAAAAACCAAATGGCAGCCAAAAATGCCAAGAGAGTCACACAACACTCAGTGCATCTTCAGTGTCATTGTCAAGCCTCAGATTTTCTCTCTCATTCTTTATGAAGGACCATTCTTACCAGGGCTTACGTTGACAACACACAAGCCCTCTTGTGGCTCCAGGAGTGAGTTCCTACTTGTTTCAAGACAAGAGGTCTTGCCATAGCTACTTCGTGGTACTGTCTAGAAAAGAGTCTATAAATTCATCAAGTTTTCAACATTTAAATCCTCTGTGAAGACAAATTTAAATTCAGAAGGTGGCTTTGGCTAGAATAATACCATCATTTCAGTTTCTTTCTCTGCATACCAGATAGCATGTGTTCTTTGGGAATGTGAGTCCAGTGATGGGAACCTTGGAATAACAGCTTCAGTGTTGTCCTTAGAGTGCTGTAAACATTTTCCACTTGTTTGACCTGTTTGAGAACCACATTTGAAATAAGTGCCCCTTATAGTTAATGGGGACAAAGAGAATTTGCTGTAAGCCAGGACCTATTCTCACAAGATTGGCTGGCTGTGATAATTTCAGTGATCCACAGTTTAAATAGAGCAGCATGAATTTATTTTATGCACATTTACTGATGCCCCAGATCAAGTATGCTATATAAAACCTGCAAAGATAAGTTTATTTTGCATCCCTTCCAAAGTTTTGTTTAGCATAAAGATGATGACTTCTCCTTTCCCTTAGCATCATCGCAGCAGTGTAATGCTCATGAAGTCCTTTTAGTTGTACAAGTAACTTCAAAGTCTTGGATAGTCTGAAAATCAGTTTGTTTACCCTGTTAGTGTATATTTTTGACAGAAAATTGTTGTTTGTTCTTGCCAGTGCATGGGGGGCAGCACATTCAAATGACTAAACAGTACTCAGTTTCCCTCATGACCACTTCTAATTTTTTTCGCTATGAATTTAATAGCTTTTAATTTAATCTACTTGTTTCTTGCCATAGACCTCACCCTTTCTGAATCATTGCACTTTTAAATGTCAAGGGGCTTGTGTCTTTTCCTTATATTTGCATTAAGTCTTTCAGGTGCTTAGGATTGTTTGTTTCTCTTGCTGAGAGATCTGAATGTCATAGTCACTGTTGCACAAAGCCTGTCAAGTAGGATAAGAACATGAATGAAATTATGATACAAATCTGCCACAGCTGAGTGACCTCACCTCCACTACCCTTCTTCACATTAATAAAAACACATTCCTCAGGAGTTCAAGGTATCCTTATTCCAGGATGTCTTAAAATCTGCAAGATGTTGACATGGCATACTAGTCACAACTGTGCTATCTCATTATTGCATTTCACCTAGAAAGGATACTGCATTTGGCAGAACACGACTGAGGTTGCTGTTTGTGTCAAGGCACTTCAAGACACATCATCAGATGACTTTGATGTTGGGATCTCCAGTCTGGAGTTACAAAACGGAGTAGCACTTGAAGTTAGAAAAGAAGTTATCCAGCTCTTAACTGGAGGTTTCTCCGATGTGTAGTACACTCACACATATGCCTTCTGCTTGCCTTTCTTCCCCCTTCACATTTTAGCATGGCTCTTAGATTACAGGTTAAGAGAAACAGATCTCTGTGTGTTCTCACTTGTATGCAGTGTAGGCTGGTTTGGAATCCCTGTGTTGTGCGGTCACCCCAAGTTAGGACAGATGTGAATTATGCACCTTGAAAGCACTGTCTTAATTGCATGTTTATCTTCTTCCAAAATAGAAACTCAGCATGTTACAGCACAGAGGAAATTCTTAAAATATTCCCCAAATTCCACATGATAGTTCTACAGATTTCAGATGAGGATGTACAATTTGATACACACATGTCTAACTTCCATATCCTGAAAGAGTTATTCTGCTACAGGACTATCAACATGACTGGATACATAGACAGACTTGGATTCCACAGTCTGTTTTGCAAGGGCGACAAATACTCTTTTTGAATTTCAGAAGAACTTTAATCCAACTAGCAATTAATTATTATATTGAATATAGAGTCTTGCCTTTATATCATGGTGAAAACAAATTTATAGGCAGGGTGTTCTAGTGTGCTTGAAATGTCTGTTAAAATGTAAGGTGTTTGAAGGGAAGAGTGGTTTGTTATTAAGCTAAATATGAGAAGAAAATAGCCATAGGATCCTGCATTTTTGACAAATACATTTAATTAAAAAAATAAATTGAGACAAGTGCAACTGGCCAATGCCTCTAAAAGCAGAGATGAAATGCAATTAATCATAGCATCATTTAGGTTGGAAAAGACTTTTAAGAACATCAAGGGCAACCCTAAACCTAACATTGCCATGCCCACCACTAAACCATGTNAAAAAGGGGAAAAAAGACCCTTGGTATTCTGCAGGAAAAATTCTTATTAAAACAATGACATATAAAACCTCTTTTTTTTTTTTACAATCTGTAACACTATACAATAATACAGTAAATACTTCTGTNTTAGTGAAGAAATTTTCCCCAATACTCAATTTAAACCTCCCCTGGTGCAATTTAAAGCCATTTCCTCTTGTCCTATAGTTTGTTACTCAGGAGAGGAGACCAACCCCATGTGGCTACGATCTCCTGTCAGGTAGTTTTAGGCAGTAGTAAGGTCTTCCCTAAGCCTCCTTTTCTCCAAGCTAAACGAACCCAGTTCTCTCAGCTGCTCCTTCTAAGACTTGTGCCCCAGCTGAGTTCCCCTTCTCTGGGCTCACTCCAGCACGTCAGTGTCCTTCTTGCTGTGAGGGTCCCAAAACTGAACACAGGATTGGAGATGCAGCCTCACCAGTGCGGAGTACAGGGGGACAGTCACTGCCCTGGTCCTGCTGGCCACACTATTGCTGATACAGGCCAGCATGCCACTGGCCTTCTTGGCCACCTGGGCACACCGATGGCTCATGTTCAGCTGGTGTCAAACAGCACCCCAAGGTCTTTTTCCATCTTTTCCAGCTTTTATGTTATTTATAATGTTTTGTGACGAAATATAGAAAAAGAGTGGTCAGTGCAACTGTTGTGTCTTGGTGCAAGGGCAAATTCTGAGACTCATATTCTGTAGTGGGACCAGATGCAATGCTTTAAAAAACAAGCTGGAAGTTACCACGAAGTGTAACTGTGCAGCACTTTCTCTGAACGGGATGGTTATTGCAGCTTAAAATTGGGAGTTTCAATGTCCAGATAAGTCAAATGTCTCTCCCAATAATATATAAATGTATATAATATACTATATAGATATAAAT
>VXBX01000807.1:334096-347841 GCA_013400415.1 Scytalopus superciliaris | reverse complement strand
AACACAGGGGTTTAAAGATATGACTAGAATGTAGCTTGGCCAAGAATGTGCTATAGAATTTCAAGTTCTAACATTTTTTTCTTTTATAAATATGAGTTTAATTGTTAACAAATATTCACATTTCAGAGCTGAAGAAAGACCAGTTAAGAAAAGAAAAATGCAAAACTGCAGCTTCCAAAAGAAGAAGCTAAAATTAATGGAAGCCATGTTGGAAGAACAAAAGAAGTTGAGTAGAGCTATGGAAGAAACCTGTAGGGAAGTGCGCAGGATTCTGGATCAGCAAAACATCATTCAAGTTCAAAGCTTACAGTTACAGGAGAGAATGATGAATCTACTGGAGAAAATGATCTCCAAGTCTAATGTGTAGTTTCCTTTGTGAATGCCTCTGAGATTACTATTGCTACTATAGATAACCCTTTATTGCACACCATATGTGTGTCTGTTGCTCTATTCCCAGGTTTTCCATGGAAATTAAAACCCTAGTGTAATCTTAGTTAAGCAAAGAGAAGAGATAATACAGGGCGAGAGCTATCTGGTATGATAAAATTAGTGCAATATATGCCTAAGTTGAACTATTTTTATACAGAAAGGTTAAGGGATGAATAGCTCGGGGAACTGAAGTACTATTTATGCCTAGGTCAGGTATTGTTTTGCAAACAGTGGTGTTATATTATCACTTCACATCAAAGACTACAGCTTGATCTGTTTTAGGAGAATGAAATAGTGCATTTCTAAACATGGTAATTGCACCTTGACTTTGCTGATGATTAAACTCTGTTTTGAAACATATGCCTGATTGTTTAAGTGACCTATGGTTTTTGTGAAGAGCTAGTTGGGATCATGAGATACATTCTTTTAAACTCCATGCCTGATATGAATAGTACTCTAAAGTATTAGGGTAAAATAATCTATTCAAATACATTTTTTTTATATAAAAAAGAAACTCCCCAAACCACCTTACTATATACTGAATACTAAAATGTATAGATACTTGAAGTTGCTTTTGATATTAAATGTTTAATTTTTTTCATTATTAACTGGAATCTGTTGACTTAACAAACAACCAGCAATGAAAACTCTCATTTATTCTCTATCTCAAAAGAAAAAGATATTGTACTGTGTGTATATACATATATATAATGTCTATCAAATGAAATAAATAAAAAGAAGAAACTTACTTATTATTGCTGGGCAGATAGCATGCTTTGGGACAGCAAAAAGTATTGTGGGCAATAACCACGGTCAGAGGTTTACCATTATTAATTGCAGTGTAAAGACCTCCTATGCTGATGCCCAGAATATAGAGATGGAAGTCAAGAAGAACATTCAACACTTCGACTGCAGTGCTTGCTGCTGGCACCGCTCCCGTGTGCATTTGGGTGTTTGAAGGGCAGGTGTTTTAAGGCAGATCGACATGGATGCACCACACGAGGGAGCCGGAGGCATAAAGGATTCTGTCTAGGGAGTTAAGATGAAGCACCACCAAGTGTTTGGCTCTCCAGTGAAACACGACATTGAAATACCCCTTATGTTAAACTGAAAAATTCACTGGCTGAATTTCCCATATACCATTTATTTTTGTGTTCTTCTTGAAAAACATGTTTCTGCTGCTTTTATTGTATAGGCAAGAGCAAAGGTTGGATTCAGGTATAGAAATTATAGAATTATTTAGTACTAGGAACTCAGGCCATTTTCCATTCTTGCTAGTAAATAATGTTCCCTCTTGAAACTTTGTCTTTGAAGGTGTTCACATTCTCCTATGTAATATAATGTGTAGTTGCCTATGCTAAGCTGAGCTAAACTATTTTAAAACCCAGACACAACAAATTAATCTCTCATGCTTGCTGAACGGGATAAAGGTTATGCTCACCAAGCAAATTAATAATACATAGAAATGTTTCTTAGAAGATCCTGCAGGTATGAAGATTAAGGATTATTAAATATCTAAATGTGGCCCATTCCTACAGAGTTTAATTAATGATAACAGGATAAGGCAAATGTAGTAGAAGATTGAACTTGCAGAAAATGGTGGCTGCTGAAGTATAAAAGAAATAGCTTTCCTTCACTCCACCTTTACTACAGTAATTGCATGATTGGAAAAATGGCAAGTGTCTGTTCTGATTCTGAGAGATAGTTTTATACATTTCAAATGTAGATCTGTCACAGAGTCAGGTGGGTTGATATATCCATGTTGTGGTGCTTCCTGACACTTTAACTTGTTTACAGTAAGATATAAAGAAACTCTCCCCAACTCCACAGGAATTAATAATATTTACTGATACTATCTACTTGGACCATATAGCAATTAAATCTAATTAATGAGCAATACCAATGGCAGCATATTTGAACCTTGTACCTTAGAGTAGTTAGCCCCTCTCCTTGCATGTTACTACAGCTCCAGAGTGGTAGGAACACAGGAATGGAGGAAACCTACTTATTCCTTGCCTGCTACCACAAGGAACCACATCATATAATCCCTTTTGTAAATGTGTGGACCTGTATCTTAAAATGAGTTAGGTGTTTTGTCCTCAGAATTATGTGAAGAGCTGCATTACCGATGGGTAACCTGCAATTTAGAAGATTGCTTCTGGGATTATTCCTGACCAATTTACACCAATTTCTTCTTGTATCACACTGATTTTGCTGCTTTATGTGGTGTTTACTCTTGAGAGCTGGAGGTTGTGTCCCATGCAGCCCTTCTTCTGATGGATAACACTTACAAGGTAAGATTTTGATGACTGTTTTGCTAATTTTTCTCTTCGAGTTCAACCATTTTGAAGGTGAATGACAAGAATGATATGCAGCATTCTAGATGAGACTCCAAACATTGTCTTACATAACCGCATTAAAGGAAGGGGTGTTTTCTGCAGGTCGTGAGATTTTTTTCTTCTATATAAATCATCCCTTTAGCAGTTACATTTAAAAGTTCAGTTTTCAAACCTCATCTCTGTAACAAAAGGCTTTATTCCCATCCATGCAGATTATCTGTGTTTTAGCCCTGTTTTTGCCTAGAGAACGAACACAGCCCTGCTGTAGACAAGTATTACTAGTTTCATGTATGATAGAATTTTTCAAATGCTTTGTGACAACAGGTTGAGAATTTGCTACCTACCCATAGTTTATTTTTGCTGCTCTTTCATTTGTTCCTGTAAAGACTGAACGTTTACTTGAACAAAAAAGTTGAGTGGTTTTTTTGTGGGGATTTTTTTGTTTAACATAGGCACAACTTTCTCATCTCTATGGGACAGTTAGCTGCAGGTAGAGATATTTGAATGTTTGAGATATTCAGACTAATTGCAACTTGAAAGACCTGCCTAGAATTAAAATGCTCGGTAGAATTCCTGGTTTTGCAAAACAGAGACACTGCTTGTGTGTCTGTGTGAGTAGGGAGTTGAGTGTAACAAGTATTCAAGGGGAGCACATCAGGGGTTACTCAAGTTTATCATTGTAACTATGACATTAAAGGAACTCCCTGATGGCTTCTAGAAGTGTGATCAACAAATAAACTGGGGCATAGGAAAACAAATTTCTTATTTTCAGGGCAGTAACGGGGTTAACTCAGTATGGTATTGCTTTCACTAAATGAAGTGCCTGTATTACATAGATACTCGCAGATGGTGCAAATGGGAAAGTTAAACAGGGGAGCAAATATACTGCCTGGAGGCAGGTGACTCTGTAAGTGATGCAAAAATAGAAGGAAAAGGAACCTGAGGAGGCAAATGAGAAAACGAAAGATTGAGAAACATGCAAGCAATTGAGGAGGAGCAGATTGTGGTGAAAGATGGGAAAAATATATTAGGCAAAGGCGCAATGTAAATGCCTCCAAACAAAACCAGTAATGATGAGTGAGAAGGAGCACAACATTTTAAAAGACAAAAAAGTGGAAAGGAAAGAAAAGCATAATGTTGAAGGAGAAAGGTCAGAGTATGAAGAGCTAACACTAGTTAAATAATTCTGTATATTTAGAAGAGACAGCTCCTATGTATAACTTAGAGAAGTTATAAATAGTATACAGCAAGAAGAGACTTTTTTTTTTCTCGCCAGAGGAAATTATATCTCTGGACAAATATTTGGAAGCAAAAATATTTTTCACAAACTAGAGATGATAAGTAATTTGCAGGAGGATCCCATTATAATTAAACAGAATTTTGTCATGTTGGTATTAACAATTTGTTGGCTAAAATAGTTTGTAACTGGTGTTTTTTCACTCCTTGACTTCAAATAGGAGAAGCATTGTAAGATTTTGATTTATTGCAGGCCTTGCCAGGTCTAACAGTTATCTACCAAGCCAGGCGATATATTTATGGACAAGGAATGTCTTTTATAATTTTCTACATAAACTGCTATCTCTTTTGCAAAGTACAAAACCAGCAGGAAAAAAAAAAAAAAAGCATATACAGGATTTTAAAACTACTTTCCCAGACTTAGTCTGTCCAATTTGGAGGAGGCAAATAGTTTACAAGTTTGCAGACTTACCCTAAGTTGACAGCCTGATTCTGGGAACAGTTTCATGTTCTAAAGTCAATGGGGCTACTCAAATGAATAAATATATTGAATTCTGTACATACATGTTTGCAAGATCAGTTCTTATGCTGATAGTGTAATGTGAAAGGCAAATTTGAAAAAGAAATTTAGGAACATTTGGTGGTGTTATGTCAGCAAGTAAATACTAACCATCTGGTCTCTAGATTGCTAATCTATTTCCCCTGATTTTACGGGTAGCATACTTCCTGTGTGTGCAAGCTTGAGACTACATCATTAAACTTTTGTGTTGATCTTTTTTAGTGTTTTAACAGAAACATTTAAAATACTTTGCCATTTTGGGTGTGAAGTTTTCTTCCCATGCATAATTTTTCTGGTTTGAAATTATTCATTCCACTACAGCTTATTTTAAGGTGTTTTATCAAACCACATTTCTAATAAGGATGAATAATTTCAAGTATGTTCTTTAAAAACAGACCAGTCACCTGCAGTGAATGACATCATTATCTAGGACTGACTAATTACTGTCTGTAAGATTTCAGTTAAAAGTGATGCCATAGAATCATATAGTAGCAGGTTGGCAGGGATCCTTGTCCAACCTTTCTTGGCAAAACGATGGTCTAGTCAAGATGACCAAGTGCCCTGTCCCTCTGAGTCTTGAAAGTGTCCACTGTTGGGGAATCCACTATTTTCCTGGGGAGATTATTCCAGCAACTGACTGTTCTCATTGTGAAAAAATGTCCTTTTTTGTCCAGTCCCAGGACAAAATTTCCATCTTCTTTGTAAGCACCCATTTAGAACTTGAACACGGCAGTAAGGTCTCTCCTAAGCCTTCTTTTCCCAAGAAACCCAGTTCTCTCAGCCTTTCCTGTTATGGCAGGCTTCCCAGTTCTCTGATCATCTTTGTGGCCCTTCTCTGAATCCTCTCCAGCCTGCCCACACCTTTTTTGCATAGTGGGGACCAACACTGAACACTGCATTCCACGTGTGGCCTGACATGTGCTGAATAGAGTGGGATAATGCCATCTTGATCTCTGCTGGTGATGCCCTTCTTGATGAAGCCCAGCATCCTATTGGCTTTCTTTGCTGGAGCAGCAACATCACTCTTCACTCATATTGAGCTTGTTGTCCACCAGGACCCCCAGGTCCCTTGCTACAGAGCCACTCCCCACCCTGTGCTGCACTCCTGGACTGTATTTTCCCAGGTCCAAAACCTTATACTTGTCCTTGTTGAACTTCATGAGGTTCTTATTAGCCCATTCCTTCAGCCTATCCAGGTCTTCTGCAGGGTGACTCTCCCTTCCAAAGTGTTCACTTCCCCAGTCTTTTGGTGTTACCAGCAAACTTCATCAGAGTACACCTAATCCCATAATCCAGATCAGTTATGAAGATATTAAACAGCCTGGGGCCCAATATCCACCTCTGGGGGACCCCACTTGTGACAGGTCCTCAGTTTGAAAAAGCTATTTACCACTATCCTCTGGGTGTGGCTGGTCAGCCAGTTCCCCACCCACTGCACAGACCACTCATCTAGACTGTAACACACCCATTTCTTTAGGAGGAGGCTCAGGCAAACCATATTGAAAGCCTGGGAGAAATCCAGGTAGACAGACAATGTCCACTGCTCACCCCACATCAGCCAAGCAGGAGGCTGTAGGAGGAGATCAGGTTTGTCAAGCACAATCTGCCTGTGGTGAAACCCTGCTGGCTTTTCCCAATCATGTGCTTCATTTGACTTGTGATAGCCCCCAGGGGGATTTGTTCCACAACTTTCCCAGGGACTGAAGTAAGACTGATGGGCCTATAATTTCCTGGATCCTCCTTTAAGCCCTTGTTGTAGATGCGGTGACATTAGCCTTCTTCCAGTCTTCTGGGATGTTCTGATCTCCACAACTTCTCCAAGATTATGGAGAATGTCCTTCCCATGACATCAGTCAGCTCTCTTAGTGTGTAACATTGGGACCCATCAATTCATAGGGTTCAGGCTCCTCTAACAGTTCACAGACCAGCCTTTCTTTCACTGACAGTGGGTCTGTGTTTGCATAAACCTGGATTTTTGTTCCCTGGACCTGCAGCCCAGTGGGTGAAGACAGGAGTGAAGAATGTGTAGGGAATCTTGGCCTTTTCAGCACTGATCCCCTCTCCTGCTTAACAGTGGGACACTATTTTCTGGTGCTTGCTGTTTATGTACCCATTGGGGTTTTTCAATTTGAGCTGAGCTTTTGCTTTTGTAACTGCACTGGCACACCCTGGCAAAGCCCTTGTAGTTCTCAATGGTTTTTCCATCTCTGGCATTGCTTCTTTTTTGGTTTTGAGCAGACTCAGAAGCTCACATTTAAGCCGAAGGGGTCACTTGCTCCACCTAATTCCTTTACCTTTAAAGGGCATGAACTGGTTTTGGGCTTCCAGGATAGTGTTCTTGAAAAACTGCCAGCACTCACAAGCTCCTTCATCTTCCATGGAAGCTTCCCAGGGAATCCCTTCCAGCTGAGCTTTGAGCAAGCTGAAATTCCTCATGTTGTTATCTTAGGGTAAGTTCTGGATTGCTATGCATTGCAAGAAAAAAATAATGAATTGGTGCATACTATTAAAGGTATAAAATTTCCTACATACTTAAATGTTGAGAAGTACTTATCACAGCTTGATGAAGGCTTGTTTCACTGAGGGAAGCTATAGAAATATCAATTTTCTATGAACTGCAAAGTAAACATATTTATAAAATTAATTAAAACTACTTAAAAAACTCTCCACAATCCTCATTCTTCCCCCTACAGGTTTAACTGTAATTTATCTTTAATTCAATATAATCAGATTAAATGCAGTATCTTTTATGAATGCATAAAACCTTGCCCACATGAACTTACGTGGTGTTAACTATAATGCTTATATTTTCTTTAAACTTATATGAATAAGGTTTTATATCCTTCCTTTTCATTTAGCTTATCTTGGAACTTCACTAGATGAAGATAAAATACTCCACTGTTAAATCTTTCACAAAAGTAACTGTCCACATAGGATTTAAATCTACATCCCATCTATTCAAGGATTTAAGCCTCTTTAGAGCTGGTGAACATTCAGTGAAAGATGAGACTGAATTTCACCACAGTTCAAATGGCATAATACAGATTACACCAGAAATTATGCACTTGTGTCTCATGCTGCCAAGTTCTTCTGATTTTGGTTATGCATTCTCATGAGAATAAGCCATGGCCATCTTTCAGAAAGGTGTTAAAAAAGGGTACAGTACACATTGAAGAACTATTCTTAAGCAAACTTTCCTGCTCTAAGATTATCTGTATGTGTTCATTCCTGCAATGAACAGCTCCGTGCAACATTGCACATGCATCGTGGTTTGCTTATAGAAGGGTACCAGCATCTTCAGTTGACAGTCCTGTGCTGAAACATCAGGAACAGCATGGTGCCTCGTGACAGTTTAAATTGCCTGAACACTGGTGCAGTGTTCCTCAGCACTAGCAGAAAATTCCTCTCTGATAGCTCTTATAGACAGCCACCTGTCTCCAGCTATAGCTGTGCCTCTGAATCTTTTAGCTGGAGACACAGGAAGAAGGTCTTGTGTTCTTTCTTGCCCACTCCAAATAAAAGGGAAATATATTTGATGTGTGAGGTATGTAGTTCAAGTTCACTATTAAGAAAAATATATCTTATGAAAAAAAGCATGGGCTAATTTTCTGTCAGATGAAATTAGGATGTTATGTTAGGCAATGACTTGAAGTAAGCTAGATATCAAGGTGAGAATGTTTATGGAGGATCAGCCACAATCACCAGGACTTCAGCAGGAACTGCCTTGATCACCTGGCTCATGAATCAGTCACCACAAATGTAGTATCCTTAAAAAGGTGGAAGAGGAAGTTGGCTGCCATAGGTTCAAGTAAATAATCCATCAGCATTCGACTTTCACCATGGAACAGAAATTTTGGTTGAAGGCAAGATCTTAACTTAGTTCTGAGAGGAAATTAGGAAGCCATGGTGAAGGTACTGAGAATTCCACATGTGCTGTCAAGGCCAAAATTACCCTTAACTTAATGCACTTAATGAAGAAATCTGTATATTTTCATTTCAAAAGGACATTTAGAATAACTGCAAGTCTAATCTTAAATGAAACCAAAGTTTTGGTGCAGCACCAAGAGATTATTCTACTTTATGTAAGAATATATTAATGAATTTTGTATGAGTTTTAACTTATGAATTTATAGTAATAATAATGATTATTTTTTACCTAGAATGTCCAAGTATCCCCTAATCGTAAAAGCCATTCAGTGTCTAGTTATGAGGTGGAGCAAGATGAAGTCAGCCTGAGCTAAATCAGATTTGAGAGCCAGGGCAGAATCGTGTCATTCTGTGTGATTAGGCATGGGCACCATTGGTACCAAAAACACCTTTGCCAAGGTGGATTTAAGTGTCACTGGGCTCAAGCCATGCCTTGTCAGCTGAACCTCAGAACAGATTACCGCAAGTAGAGCTCTGCCTCTGCAGGTATCCTAAGACAGACTGAACTTTGTACAGAGTGACTTTCTGTCTCCTAAGTTTGGAGATTAAAAACTTAGATGAGAAAAGGGGAAAATGCTTGGACTTGACTTTGTCACATCCCAAGTGGAGCAAGGTAAACTGTGTTCTCTGATTCCTGGGTTAACTACTGAGTATAGAGGATCCCTCCTCCTCCCTTTAATGCTGCATAGTTTGTACTGGAGACAGGGTCTCTTATCAGGGGAATTATGTTAAATAGGAATATGCAAAGCTGATTTCTCTGAATATTATTCCTATCACCTCTGCAGTGCCTCAGGCTCTCATTTTCACTCATGGAATCATGTGTGAACATGCAGAACTCTCAGCTTGTTTTTCCCGAGGTTTAGGGATATGAGTGGCATTCTTAGACTGACATTTGTACCTCATCACTTACACCTATGCTTAGCAATAAACTTAATGAGCAGAGTTCTGATGTGTCACCCTTGTATGGTGCATGAACCTGAAAGGCACACTGGAAGTGGCTTCAAACAGGAAAAAAGAGGGAGACAGGAGTAGAGCACTGGGAGATACCATGCATGATCCTAACTTAGCTTGCTGTTTAGATGCAAGGATAGAGCTTGCTCGCTCTTTAAGAAACCACTGCAGTATGATAATGACTCTTTTGGTATGGTACTTGGAGCCACAAGGAATACCGATCTGAGATATCCCTTTTCCTTACAGCACCAAAAATACATAGTGCTTCTTCGGAACATGTAGATTTAGCTGCCAGATCATGCACATGTTTAAGCCCAAGGGGACTCTCTTAAAGAGCCCAATGTGACAGGACACACAGCTTCAATGGAGCCACAGCAGGTTAATTAGTCTGGCAATTCTGAATTAGAAAATTAAAGCTCCAAGGCTTAAAACCCAAATAAACAAACAAAACCAACAACCCCTTTAGAGGAAAAGAAAAAAAAAGAAAAAAAAATGAAATTAAGAGTTTATGCTCATTCAGGCTCAGCAAGGCATTCCTCAGGAACTGAGAAATTTTGGGTGTAAACTGATTACCCACAAGAAATGGTGGGGTAGAGGTTTCTGAGCTTCCACTGACACCAGTAAGGCCAAACTCAATTCCTGGGTTTCCAGTTCTTGGCAGAAGCGTATTAGGTATGCCTGTGTCCTTGAAGCAGAGGTTTTAACAGACATTCTGGTTCTGTATGTTCAGGTTGCTCATCAGCACTGAAGGTTTAACATAACACCAGCTTTAATGGCATGCAGTCATAGTTAAGAGGAAAAATTGACATCAACAAACAGTAATTTGTGTTTTCTGTTTTTTCCTACAACAAAATGCTTAATTTGATTTCTGGTACTTAATTTGGGAAAATAAATACAGCACGTTCTATTGTAGGAAAATGAATTTCCTTAGGATATTAAACAATTCTATTTCTATTGTGGTGCTCTCCAAAGGCACAGCCAGGACCATGGCCTTGCTGTGCCTCTTTTCACACGGAAAAAATTTTTCCAGACCATTTACAATCTGAACCTTCAATTTTGCAAACGGCACCATTCACATATTTAAGCACATAAAAGAATCTTTTAACACAAAAACTATTTAACTATATTTTAGTATTTAATTAAATAACATAGTAGGTAAGGACACAATTACAAAGCCCAGTAAATACACAAGATATATAGATCAATCCTTTTAAGTCTAAATAGGATTTGAGAGGCTAGGTCCTCTATTGGCCAGTCAAGATTTAACAAGATCAGTATCCATCCCCTTTTAGTTCTAGTACCTCACAGCTCCTTATAAGTATTTCTTGTCCACTGGTGTGCTAGGCTGGGAAACACCATCACCCAAACAAAAATGCATTTATACCAAAATATTGTCTTCCTTTTTCCTTTGCCAGGAGTGTCTACCACTGTGTGTAAAACTGTGTCTAAAATAAGGAAAAGGTATTTTTAAATATTAGATTAACTAGTAAACCAAAGAAGATACTGATGGGTATGTGTGTTCATCTGCAGTCCTTTGAACTGGATGGTTAATGGAAGGAGAACAAGCTTTTGGAATTTAAGAAATAAGTTTTATAATGAGGATTTTGCTCCCAACTACATATAAACTGACCAACACAAACTAACTACAATGTATATGATATATATATGATATATTTTCCCTTCTGTTCAGAACAAAATTAACCTAGGAAATTTGGAATCATTCTTGTATACTGAAAAGCATTCAGTACCGACAAACATATACTATTTCATAATTTTAAAGAGGTTGAAAACATGAAATGATAAAATTGACATTTATGTGGGGATTATCTAAAAACCTTTTTGGAGAAATGAATACTTTCATTCCTTCAGCCAATGTAATTAAACACTGGTAATTAAAACCACAGATTTTGCATCAGATACTGGACTAAGTTTATCTTCTGACTTCTCATCTGGTGCTTGTTACAGCAATAATCACACTTCATTACAGGATGCATTGTAAACCTCTCCAGATGAAACCCGAGAAGCTGTTTTGTGACAGCCACCCTTGGTGTGATTGAGATGTCTGTACACCCAACATTAAGCTCCTTAGGCTTATAAGCCAAAGCTTTTCCAGCCCCAAAGCCACAAATCCTTATCACTTTGTTTCACACCCTTTCTTCCTTTATTGTCTCCAACAGTAGTGGAAACAGTAAGTTAGAGCTGAGACCTTGTGTGGATTTTTGAGGGGCCATTGATCATCCTGTTCCAGACTCTAACCTAAAGTCTTAATCACCATTTCCAAAAGCACTGAAACAAAGCATTAAATTCATTCATGACGAGTTGGATTTTTCTGACTGCAAATAGAACGTGTAAGCACATCTGTTGCCATGTCAGTCTTGAGTGCTCACTTCTTCCTTGCTGAGTAATACTCACAGAAAATTCTGCTCTACTTCAAAATAGCCTTCTGTGAAGTCAGACTAATTACATTTGCTATTACAAAAAACCCAATCAATTCTGTTGGCTATCACAGGTAGAACAGGTTCAGTATATTTGGAAGGGGTAATCTAACCCTCCCATTGAGTAATTAGTTTGTAGTTAGTAGATACTGATGCCACTTTTAAAGCATAATTTCTTTGTGTTAACTCCATAAAAGACTCATTGGGAGACCTGTAGATACCTCTATGGAACAGTTACAATTCCACTTTACTACTTGTGATTTTCAAAGAGATTTTATTCTGTTACAGCTGTTTATAAGGTCAAACTGTTTAAAATATGTGGTTGATCAATCTTCAGTTCTGCAGGCAACGAGGTCAGTGCTATATATGTTGGGGTAACACAAACAACAGAAATATTGACAAAAAAACATAGTCTTGAAAACCTCACATGGAAGCTGGAAGTAATTGGGCTATTAAGGGATGGCAACCAAAACACCCTTGGTTTGTGGAATGCAATTCTTTCCCTGTGACCAGTCAAAGGCATAAAGAACTACCAATTTTTTGTGCAAATTTAAGTGTCTAGAATAATTTTTAATATTACTGTACCTCACCTGAAGAATCAATTGTGAGGTTTAAAATCTGTCACTCAGCTTTCTTCCTTACGTTTTGAATTTTTAACCTCACTAAAGAATTATTAATTACATTTGTAGGGCACAGTATAGGTGAAGAAGTCTGGAAGTCTGTTACACTGCTTTGCCACAGTGTCTTCTGTGAGGATGAGAAAAAGACATAATGCTGATTTTATTTGGTTATTTTTCCCTTCAGAAGCTTTTCCCGTATGACTGGATTGGAGAGATAACAAAACTGGGATCTAAATCAATTTGAAATGTCTCATGCTGGTAGAAATCTACTTGGGATGGACTGACAAAGGATAAAAAAAAACAGCAGAAAGAGAAGGTGGAGGTTGGAGTAAAGGAGCAGAATCCTCTATTTTTCCTGAAGAGCTTTTTCTTCTGCCCCGTGTTTTTGTTTTTCCTTAAGATTCCGGTTTACTGTAAGCACTTCAGCTTGGGAAGGAGCTATTAAGAAACAATTTCCTAGACGGGATAAAACTGAGACAACTTACTGAAGTTAAACCATCAAGCTGCAATATTAAAATTTAGAAGCTATCTTATGGGCATAACAGCGAGTTCTGGGATACAGAGACTGAAAAATATCCCCAAAATACCCAGGAAAAGATAAAGCATCACTCTGCACCTCCTGCCTGGTCGGTTCGGTTCCATTTCAGGTTTCCAGTGCACAGACACTGACATAGACAGGACACTGAAATTAAATACACCACATATAAAGGATTTCTTCAAGTACCTGTTAACAATTAAAGATCGCAGCACCTTTTCAGGTTCTGTAGGAAAGTCCTACAGACTTGGTCAATCCTTCCCTTTTCCTGAACCTCATATTCCCTCAGGCATCTCTTAACTGGCGTTCCCTTTTGCCCGTACCATCTTCCCCTTTCTCCTGTTTAAAATAAGGCTTACGTCTGTGGCGAACTTGTTGCCTGTGCTGTGCTCGGACCGGGCGGCACAAGATTCCCCTTTTTACCTCACAGAACACGCTGAGTCTGGAGGGACGCGCAGCCCCTGCCCTTTGGATGCCTGGCTATTACGGGACGCCTCACCTCCCTCGTCCCCCTCAGCGGATGCCCTAAAGGCCGAACGCGGTGCCGCCTTGCTGGCTCCCGCCTCTGCCTTTTCCCGGCAGGGCCCGTCCCGCTCTGTCCCGGGTTTCACAGGCCCGGCACACCTGCCCGAGGCCCGTCCGCCCCCTGCCCGGCCCGCCTGCCCCTCCGCCGCCCCGCGCCTGCGCACTGCGCGCCCCGCCGCAGCCCGGGGC
>VXBX01000807.1:204582-322026 GCA_013400415.1 Scytalopus superciliaris | reverse complement strand
AAAAAGAAGTTTGTTTTGATATTCTGGGTGTGAGTATAACATTGAAGATCAAAAGAGGTTTTACAACCATACCTATCATTTAGGTATGATTATTCCAAGGGAATATGACAAATTTGTTAAAATGCAATTAACAAGCTTTTAAAAATTTTGGGCAGTGATTTTTAGAAACCCTTTTCTGTTTCACATTTGTTGCAACACTTCTATCTTGACCACATTATTGTCTGTGCTAATGAAAAGTGTGAAATTGTAACTGGATTGTATTTGTAGATCTTAGAGGAAGTCAAAATAGATAATCTCGTTGTCTGNGAATTGCAGTGTTTAATGTTGGTGACTGGTTGGTAAACTAACTGCAAAGCAGATATTTTAGATGCAAAAACAATGTTGGCAAAGCTCTGTGGTTCCCATATTTGTTGTTTTGTTGTCTAATTACATGGTTTTTTCCCTTTCCTTTACAATTCTGTTTGCTCACTAGCTTAAATTGTTCTAGCACAGCTGTTTATAAAGCAGAATTAATGGCAGCTGGAATGCTATTCTTATGCAGTACAATTTAATGTTATCCTTTGGAATTATAGGTTTTGATCTGGTTTGAGATGTATGTATATACTTTAAAGAGAACTCAACTGAAATCCCAAACACCAAGCTAGATCTGAGAGTGTGCTAATGTGAATTAATTTGCAAAGAGGCATTTATAGGAAATAGGTCCTCTGATACATTTTGCTATGAGAAAATGAAAAGCAATTAAATGTTTAGTAATTTCACTCAGCCTTTTCATATGCATTGCAGTCTTCTAATATCATTTTAAAAAATGGTCAATTCCAGGGTCTTTAAAGTGTATAAAAAGCCTAAGTGATTTGTGTGCTACAAAGGAAATAGCATGGAGAAAATAGTACAGAATGAATTGAAATAATGAAAAATGGCTTAATTTTTGCATTTTAAACATGAAAGCTCTGAGATAAGAGATTATAAAGTTATTGTCTGTACAAAGATAGATCTGAATTCCTTTGCAGTTGAGAAGATTTAGAGAAGAAAAGGAGCTGTAAAATATCAGTTCTTCACTGGAGAAGAAATAGATCCATATGGAATAAATATTTTTAACAAAAATAAATATGGAATTGCTAAAACTTACCTGCAGTGGTACTTTTGACATTCCTGTTACCACTTGACTTAGACAGTCTGCAGTTTAATGGTGTGGAACACCACGTGATTGTACTTTCAATATAGTTTCGTTTCATACCTGCTAATATTTGTCATGAGAAATACTAGCAAGCTTACTCTCTGTTTTCTCTTAGATTTTATTTTGTTTTAAGCCTTAATCACCAATAACTTACTTTTGAGTCAGAAATCAGCTTAGTCTTCTTCCATCCAACATTTTTTTCATAATTGTAATATAACTGGTTAGCCTAATACTATTTTTGAGATGAGCTGACCAGAGCTATAAGCAGTTTTAAAAAATACGTGGGCAGACAATGTATTCATAAAGCTTTTTTCTTGATTTCTTTTGTTTTTCTGATGGTTCCTGGTCAGAATTTTGATTGCTGCTGATTATTGAGCTGTACTGATTTAATGTTCCCAGCTAATGCCTACCTAACATTCAGGATGATTTGAAGCCAGTTGTTATGTTTGTACTTGTAATTTTCTCTGTGTTTTCCCCTGAGTGTAGTAAGGTCCTTCTGTTCCTCTGCAATTTCCAACTAACAGGCTTCCAATTCATATAAGACACTATTTTCTAGTTATATTGAGAAAATTATCTTACTATTTAATCTGAATTAATAACATCAACATTTCTGTATTTTTTTTCCTTGAAAAGGAATTAGGATAGTACTGACGTGTAGATGGTCAGTGTTTTACGCCTAATATCCTTAGTACAGGAGACAAGCAATAAATTTCATTTACTTGGATGTTTAGCATGACAAGACAGTCTCTATTCTATGTCTTCCTGGAGTACATAGAGATCTTACATGAAATTTTACATCATTCTTGGTTGTACATGGGCCAAATTGCCATTCAAAATGCCATTGTAATGGTTAGAAGGCAGTGAAATGTGTCATTATAATTTAATTAGTAAAGAAATATTCTTAAAAGTGATCAAATCTATTGACAAGTTATGGTGAATTATAGCATCTGAATTCTTTGTCAAAAAAAAAGAAAAACCCAACCCAAACCCAAACCGAGTAACAGGATTTGCAGTGTAATTAAAGCCTGTGGAAAAGCTGACAGTGGAGTTGGAATCATTCTAGACCTTTTTAAATTAACCCTCTCCCACCTAATCCACTTTTGTGAGCTGATGTTTGTCCATGATGATGGCAGCAGTGCAGGGCAGCCTGAAGGGTGTTACTTCCTTATGGTTTTGTCCATAGCACATGGAGCTTTACCATACAAAGTCATACAGTCAAACTTCAAATCAATGAGAGTTCTTAGAAGCTTCAATAGCTGGAAATAACAGTAGGTAGGATGATTTTCTAGTTAGTATGATTAAGCTCTGTGACACTTAGAATCTACCGAATTCTGTATTAATGGAGCTCCTTAATTTGAGGCATTTTAAATAGATTTTTTTTTTTGCAATAGCATCTGTGAAGAGAAGCACTCTCCTTTTGTTATGTGCTTTCTAGAGGCATTTAGGAGAAATCAGTACTCAAGTGACACTTGTACAGATGCTCATAGACTCACAGAGATTTTGTTAAAAATCTGATTCATCAGACCTTTAGTATAGGGAGATGCTTACCTGGGGAGTTGTGTCTCTGGAGCAGGATGGCCAGCTGCTGGTAGTGATGGTTGTTTCTGTTGCAAGTATGGTTTAGATGGATTGTATAAAACTCCCCAAACTGTTGTCGTGGTGAATTTTCTAGTCCAGCTGGCAAGCAGTTCTATGTGACCATTCTAGCATGTGTGTGGTCCTTTTGTATTCTCTTTAATGGTCAGGAGAGAGGATAGTATGCTTGTTCCACTTGAACAGGAGGGGAAACATTTTCTATCAAAATTAGCATATACCAGTAATGATATTTTTGTCTTTGAGCTCTTAGAACTTTGTTCATGATATTCAATTACTTTCTTACAATTTTTTCATCAAAGATTTAAAAATATAAAACTATTTCACTCATGCCCTTGTGAATCTTGTGAGATAACTTTTGTTGTGAAACAGTTTTGAAAGCATTTGAAAGCAAACTTTGTAAATGTAGATGATCAGGCTTGTTAGTGTTTTTTTTAAACTTTTTAGGTTAGCTTCCCTTATATTTTACCTTTCATTTTTGCTGCTCTTCCATAGAGCAGCCGAAATCTCTGTCCCATAAGATTTAGCCCCTTTAGTTTCCTCTCAACATCACAAACAGGAATGTGTTTTTGATGAATACATTAAATTTGCTAGAAGCTGGCCTAAAGCCTCATAGTTTTTCTTTCTCCTTTTCTCCCCCCTTTCTAGATTCCTGCTGCCAGCTCACTGTATTTTGTTGTTGTCAGGCATGCCTGAGCTCCTAACAAAAATCTCCCCCTTCCTTAGCCTCTTGTACTCCAAGCACTGCCAGTGTCCTCTCCTCGCTACCCCCTTCCTACATCTTCAGTGTTAAAACTTGTACACAGGAGAGAAATCTCATTGTTTTATTGCTAATATCCAGATATTTATTAGTAGTACCCAGACAGTAACTGTGGAGAGACACACAGACTATTAGTACAAAATGGAAATTCCATGTGGTTACCTATGAGAGTTTGTTAGAGTTGTAACACTCGATAAGTGCATTTGCTAGAATATGAAAGAGCATGATACAAGCCCTGCTATAGCTGGGAATTTCTTTGAGCTAATTGAAACTGTTTTCTAAAGGTGTTTGCTTTCTTTGGGTTCTGAATAATTGATCGGTTTTCATCGACTTGCTTCTGTGCACTCAGGCCCCGGGTTAGAGTATCATATTGGCTCGCATAGTTTCACGTTGCGTTTCTTTGGTAGTCCCAGCCTAAAAGAGCTCCTGTCACGCTCAGGCCGGAGCTGGCAGTGAATGTTCTCAGTTGTGTTGGCGTGGCTGTCTGTGGATCTGCCTTAGAAACAGGATTAGTTCATTTTGTAAACTATGGTTTGTTGTTAGTGGAGATGAGGGGACAGCCTGCTGCAATTTGTGAGCTTGCAGGACTGGTCAGAGGTACATGCCAAATGTGAGCATAGCTGCTGAAAATCTTATATGGAGCTACTGCCTAACTTGTTTGCAAACTAAATGGGCTTTTAAGAGCCCATCCTTTTTCTTTCTGTCTTTAAATAATTAGAGTTCTGTAAGTCACCTTATATTGGCTCATTTTTGTACTTTCTGTCCATCTGTTTGCAGTCTAACATGAGTCATGTGCTTCCTCACTCCCTCTGTCTTGCTAATACATGAAGTACAACATTTTCCACTTTCCCATTTGTACGTTTCTTGTACACCTTTCTTGTTATCAGACAGAAACTGTTAACACTTGGACACATTCACAAACTGCTGCTACATCAGCCCTCCTCTGGTGACTTGTTTTCAGTCCTTATCTTGTCAAGTAGATTATGAGATAGCTCAGCCATATGGCAAATATGCAGGTTAAACATTAAAAAAAAGTATTTAAAGGGAAAGAAAGGCTATAGTTTGGTCAGTGGCTGATGGTTGTTTGTGGGGACTGTATTTGCACTTCCCATTTCCTGTTAGCCTAAGGAAAAGGGCTGATCTAGTCATATATTTAAAAAACATCAATTTCACAGATGCCATTCATTGTCCTTTTTCTCTTACGATTATACATTTAAGTGGTACCTTGGTCCATGCTAGTTCATGATTTTTACCTTTTTAAAAGAGTAGAAAAAAATAATTGATTTTTTTAGAGCATCAGTGCTTTAATTCCTTTAATCCTTTGTTGTTTTTCCTCTCTGTCTGCCAAATCATAACAGGATAAAGGCTTTTAGAGATGTGTTCTTTTAGACTTTCCCCATGGTAGATAGTAGTAATAGGGCTGTAAGTATCTGTATTGCAAATAGGAGAGGATGTGTTGCTGTGGCACATGCTTTTCACTAATCAACTTGTTTTCACAAATTTATGTGCTTTTCTGTTGGCTTCTGGATTCCTGAAATTCCTAAAATGAAGACACTTAGTCAAGTGTCAGGTGAACTTTAGTTTCCAGTTCTGTTATGTGATAAGATTTCTTAGATTTTCTTGAATATCTAGATACTTTTAGTTTTCTTTTATAGGTTTAGCAGCACAGTGTTTCTGGAAGAGAATCTTTAAGGCAGGATAATAAACAGTTCTAGGGCTTATAGCCAGTCTGTATTTAAAAAAACCCCCAACTCTATGGCCTAATGTTCATGTAGCAAATTTCAGTGTTTTAGTTGGGCAGCTAACAGTGAATGAAACACCATTTTTTTCATAGAATGGTTTTGGTTGGAATGGACCTTAAAAATCATCCAGTTCCAACTCCCCTGCCATGGGCAGGGACACCTTCCACTAGGCCAGGTTGCGTAAAGCCCATCCAACCTAGCCATTTTATTGGTCATCCAGTGTATTGTTCTGAATTGTTTTTAGTTCATTTAGTGGTTTTTAATATCTGTTTAATAGTGTATTGAAGGCTTTTAGAAGTATGACAATTTCTTTATACTTAACAGACTGCAAAATTTACATTAATATCAGTCACTGCACTAGCAAACTCTCTTGGCTCAAACTCTGCAGATTTCTTTAGCCGTGCTGATTAGGGCATTCTAGTTTCAATGGTTGTTTTCACTTCAAGTCATGGATGCTTTTATTTCCAGCTCTTCAGAGTCCCATGAAAAACATTTGCCAAAATGGTGCTATTTGCTTAAGCTACGTGATTCTTTCTTTATTTATGTGCATGTGTGTATGCACAGCAATTTTTTTAATTGATCTGCAGAAGGAGGCCTGCCTTCACAGGCTGAATGTCTGGAATAGAGTCAAGAAAAGATGAAAAGGGAAACTTCCCAGGAAATTAGATACTTGGGAATTGGAGTATTTTTTTCCAGTAATGCCTTCCTTAATTTCCTAGATTATTAATTTGATTCTTCTGAGCAAGGAAGAGATTTTTGTCAGTTGAAAACGTTTTCTTAATTGCAATTGTTATCCAGATGGGTTGAAGAAATTGTTAGCTCAGTGAATTTTTGTATTTTGTAATCATTGCTTAAGCACTGTTTTATTCTCGGGGTCTCTTTTTCCCCACCCACTATTCTTATATGTACTGTTCCATCCAGGGTTCAGTAGGGAATTTTGTATAAAAATGTAAAAACCATAAATAAAAACTCTGATTGGGTCCTAATTTACTTTGTCTTTTCTATTACCACACAATTTGCAAGTGGTTTTTGTCCCCCCTCTCTCTCGCTTTGTTATGCTTCTGACCACAAATAGGTAAGCAGCATTTACTTCCAAAATGGGGCATCTGGTGATAATTAATCTTATCTAGAATCTGCTTCTCAGTGGAACCTAATTAGATTTGTCTTTAGGCAGTTTGTTCCTCTTCCTTCAATTTGTAATGTGACTGTTTCAAAAATTTTTTGAGTCTATGTTCTTTTGCTGCCTGTCTTAATCTCTCAGAATCATACATGGCAGTCTCTACTATTTAAACATATACTGGACAGTTTATATTCTTTTTTTGATGAAATAGAATGAAGAGTGAGAATATATTCTGTATTCAAAATAGATATGCCTGCTACTGATAGGTTTTTTTCTTTTTTTTCCCTTTCACCAGTTTTCTTTTATGAAAGATTAAGTTCTCTGAAGTATGCATCTCCTTTTGAGAAACACATGAAACACCATTAAGTGGAATTCATACAGTGTGGCTGTGTTATTAGTTTCAGAATACTGGTTGTACTCACACTAATGATGTCATTAATTTGCTGAACTGTTTGTAGTCTGAGGGTTTCATCACTAATTCTCAGATTAAAAATTTAATAATTGCAGAACTAGTGTGGTCATACTGACTAGTGGTGAAACCCAGTAGTCATACATATATATATATATATTCAGGTTGTTTGAACAGAAACATACAGGAGGAGCTGTGTTTATGTAGGCAGGGTCTAATGTGAAGGTCACTGTGTGACAGATTACTGCATTAGGCATAAGTTTTACGTTTGGGAAACACATAGGCTTTATCCCTAGGAAACACTGGCATGACTGGAAGGTGTGAGGCAAGACTGAACCGCCTCAGCGGTACCTGCCTGGATAAAGGGATGATTTTAAAAGTTGCTCAGGAGACCAGAAACTGTCCTCATTCCAGTGGGTGCTGTCTGTGAACATTTACAGAGAGCACCTTTCCTGTCTTCACATTTAGCTGATCATTTTAGCAAAAGCTGTCTTAGCTTGTTTATACTAGACTTTCAAATGTTCTCTTAAAGCCCTTAGAAGCTAATCTCCAGTTAACAGATTCCCAGTTTCCTTGGCAGAACCTGCTCAATTTTCTTCTCAGCCAATAATAAACCCCCCCACCTTAGTAAATTGAAAATTGGGAGAGAAAGAGGTCTCACAGAAAAATGTATCACTTTTAATACTGAATGAAGTTGGACTCTCAAGCCTATTGAAGGGATGAACTCTTCTATATACTTTGGATCCAGATTCCTGTATGTTGTGCTATGTCTTGACATTTCTATGAGCTTGTAAACTGAAACTGTTACGAATACTGGTGATGGTCCAAGCCCAGTTGCTGTAGAATAGTGTTGTTTCATGGGAATTAGCAAACAGGCAGACATCTTCTGTTGGATACCTTTTATTGCAGTAAGGAGGCTGTGCAATACTCTTGCTGCCTTTCTCTACTTTGTGTGAGTGGTTGCTAGCATGAGATTATGAGGATGTCAAATTTGTGGTTGTTCTTTTGATTAATGTGATGTATATAGACTTTCCAATGAGTGATCAAAAGGATACCAAAATATTTCAGAATTGAGAGCACAGAAACTTGTCCAAAGGAAGAAATGAGCACAAATAGAAAATTTAATAAATATTACAAATTTTCCAAATAAGCAATTATATAAGTACTAATAAGTATATTTTTAAGCTTACTAGAATGAAGAAAGATGCTGAAATAAGTAAAAGAAACTTTACTCTGATTTAAAGTCTTTTATTTTCTGAAGAAAAAGCACCAGTAGACAGGGAGGAATTTTCCCCTCATGGAATGTTACAGTGAAAGGAATCCAAAATTTCAGGCACATAATCACAAGTTTTCATAATGTAGTGAGTTTATGTACATCTGCTTAGCACCAGTCACTGACTGCGTGCCTAATTTTAGGTTTAAGCTTACACTTTGCTGTTTGGCATTTACTTGGTATGTACATGCTGAGTAGCTTAACTGACATCTGGTGACTTTTTAAGGAGAAAGAGTATGATTATCTGAACAAGAGAAACCCATTAGATTTCATTACTGCAACACCAGTTCTCGTATGGAACATCCAAGTAAGGGAGTCTCTTTCCTCAGAACAGAAGTTCCTCCACTTGGTACTGAGTGATTTAAAAATTTGGACTTCACAGTAGCAAGGCTTTTAAAAACATAGAGTAGTGAAAGTAATATTTTTAAAAATGTGGAGACAGATTCCAACAGAAGCTGGGCGAGATGATTTCTAGGATGGTAATTTCCTATAGAAAAACCAAATATTTTGTAATTGTAAATAGTTTCCAGTTAAGACAGTGAAGAGCTAGGATTGTCTTGCTTTTAATACTGACATGTAGAATGTGTACACTTTAGCAACCTAACTGATGTTTATATGTTAACTTAATGCTGACTGTTTAAAATACTTAACTTGAGGCTGGAAAAGTCAATTTTAATGATTTTCAACGTGATTTTACAGGGGCATGACAAGTGACCAACTTGTGTTGCAGTTGTCGTCCTGCTACAGATTTGCAAATCCATTCTCCTTAAAATTCCGATGGTGTCACTCTGATCAGCAGTGTACTAAAACTAAAGAAGTAAAATAACAATACATGTTTTCTATTTTCTTTAGGGTGCAAAATTTGGACATTCAATGGGATTAAACCAGGCTCCTCCCCCGCGTTCTTCTGCTCGAAGATCATTTGGAAGATCTAAGCGATTTAGTATTACTCGCTCTCTGGATGACCTTGAGGTAAATAACTTTCACTTAAAACTTAGAAGAGGTTGCAGTAGGTAATGCTGATCATTGCTGAAAGAAAGTAATGTATTAGTGTAAAAAAGTTAATAATCATATGACATTTTTCTGAGGAGAATAGAGATTCCAGGTATCAACCCGTCTTTCAATATTTCTTTAATAGGTTACAGTGATGCCATCAGTGGCCAGGCTTTCTGTGAGGAATTTTGACTTAATTTTTCCTATCACAGTTGGTCCTGTGTAAAGCAAATCAATGCAGTTTTGCTGATCAAAATGTTCATAATCTCCTAGAAATGAATGTATTAGAATCAAATGTTCATCATATTCTGTTTTTTGTTTAGCTGATGAATTTTGACAGCATTTGAGAAAAGGGAATTCATAATCACCGTGGTGATTTTGGGTCTTTCTAAGGGCAATATAATGCTATTTCATATGTGGTATAACATCAGCTGATGTCTGGGCCCCAGTGGCCAAACCATATTGATTTTGGTGAAAACAGGGAATGAAAAGCCATCCTCCTGCTCTGCTGTAGGGACCACCTGTAGGAATATGGCTTCGTTATATCTTCTCTTCTAGTGTGCCTTCTCAGGAAAACCTGACCCACAGTGATGTGGAGGTGAATGGAGAGATTTTCCCCTTACCCCTTTATCTTACTTATCTGGAAGCAGGTTGGTGGCTGGGGAGAAACAGAAATAGGTGCAGAGCTGTTGGCACAAGAGCCATGGAATACGCATTATACCGCTCTTCAGCACGGGAGGGAATGTGGCACAGAGTCCTCTAAATGGGAAGGAGGTGTTTAAAAAGCATTTGAGATGGGAGGAGGAAAGAAGGAGACACTGAGTTTTCTCCTGTAGGAAAATGTAGGAAGAACAGCATTTCACTGACTCTGAACTAAAGGAGAAGGGAGCTCAGTGCACTGGATTTTTAGGGAGCAGAATATATGGAGGAGCTTCTGGTGTGCTTAGGGAATGCAGGTAGGAACTGTAATTACTTATTTCTCAGCTGTTTTAAAGTACATTTTTTATTGTGGTCTAAATCTATCTTGTCTGAAGCTTTTAAGTGTCTTGCTTTTTTTTCTAGTCATGGAAAATACTTTTTCGTTTCTTTGCACTCATAACTTTAATGCAGTAAGTGCATAACTTAAACACAGCAAGATCCTCTGGATAAAAGGGTCTGCAATCCATCCAGCTACATCTTTCTTAATCAGAAAATGGTGATTCTTCTAAATTGAAAAAGCTTGCTTCTGTATATTACCAGTTTTGACAGAATTTCTGGTTACAGTAAGAGAGAATCTTCTTAGAATACTAAAGAGTCTGGTGCTGGTAATTCACATGCAACAGGAAAAGAGTTCATTCCATGTTCTTCCACATTGGAATTTTACACAGGTTTATGTGCACATCACATATTTTGAGTGTTTTAAATATGAAGAATAAAATTTAATGTCTGTTGTTGGAGCTGTTTTACATTACATAAATATTCATTAAAATAGAGACTTGGGACTTTCAGTTAATTTCAGAAAGATGTCATAGTTACTGGCCTAAAAAGTTCATTTTTCTCTCATTATGTCTTGCTTGGTATTCATTAGTGTATGTAAATTGAGTAGCACCAACAGGAGAGATTAAGAATCTCTCTGTATCCCAATGTCCTAATTGTTACAGCAGTTAATTTGAATAAAGAAACTTACATTCTAGGTCACAGTATGAATTGAACAAAGGAATGATCTCTATTAAAATCTGTCTTGGGATGAATGCCCTTACTAAATGTAGCTATTCGGGTGTGGACTGTTCTCTGTCAATTACTTCTTTTCACTTTGGAATCTGTTTTTTTTTTTTTGCTCTGTGTGCTGTAAGACAATGATATTCCAGCCACCAGGAGAAACAGCAACCCAGAGAAGAATTTCTAAAACTTCCTGAGTCAAAGTAATATAGTGTTGAGGTGTTTTAATTTTGGTTCAAACTTTAACACTGTCATTGCAGCACTAACCCCAAGCCCTCTTACACTAAGTGTAGTAGAACACAATGTTGTTAGTACATGTTTAGTTTATTTCAGGCCATCTATTTAGAGTTGCTGGAAGAGCAAATAACAATACCAGGAAATTCTTAGAGACTCCACCTTTGGAATAATGACCATGAACATATTGTATAGGCTACTTGCTTGATTTTGTGTTCTTCCCAGTTAGCAGAATGGATAAGGTACTAATTCAAATATGAATTTTGAAAGTTCACATGCTTCTCTGAGCTTGTGGGTTTGATTCCTGCTGGCATCCAATTTAGTCTCTAAACTGAGCAGTGTAAGTAGGGTCCACGGAGGTTTTTTTTTAAAATGGGCATTTGCTGAACACTCTTCATTGCTTCCAGGTCTGAAGAACGCTGTATTTGGATATTTTGCTGAAGTATGAACTTGCTCCTTTCGTCTTTGGAGCTGCGGTGTGTGTAGCACAAGCCATCAATGTTTCTGTCTGCTGCCATAAGGTGGCGTGATTTCGTTGAAATCTGTTATTTATTTATTTATTTTTAAAAAAGCTGTCCAAGAAGACAGCATGTTTATAGCTATTTTAATAAATAAAAACATGATTGCAAGAGAAACATTTCACTTTTTCTTTTAAATTGTTAGATTACACCTGGCTATATGTGCATACGTGCACAGAGAATATTCATAAAAAGGTTAAAACAATTAATGATATAATTGCCCCTCTTCAGGCATTTTCCTCTTACAAGTATAAGCTGTATTTTACATAGAAGAAAACAGACAACGTTGTACGATTAACCTCTAGGTGCTGTTTTTACTAATAGAACCTGTATTCAGGATTATTTTAAATCTGCAGGGATCAAAATAGGATGAGAGTGCAAAACTAATGGTGCAGCTCCGGTACCACTGTGGCAGCAAAAATGTCTCACAAAACAGAAAATACACAACCTTATTTCTGAACTGTGGAAATTGTGCTTGTTCACAGCAGGGCTGATTATGATTACCCTGTAAGTTGGAACTGAATTCAGAAAATTAGCATGTTTAGTGTACGCCTTAGTTATGTTGTTTTCAGAAGAAATGTATTTAGAATTTTTTCTTTATTAAATTATGAGAAATCTGGTTTTAAGAACAGATTACTCTTTTATGTAACAATGAATAATTTGTTGTTATGAAAGTGTCCATTAACAACCATGTTATAATTCTATGATTTGCACCAATTTTACTTTCTGGTATATTTTCTGGTTTATATTTTCAAGGTGTGAGTTAAGTTAAAAGGACCTCATAATTATTTAGTATTTGGATTAATGAGAGGGCATGATCTTTCTTCCCACTTCTCTTCCCTGTAGGCAAATGCCACTGCTCTCATCCTCTTGCACAATTCTGCCCCAGCGAAGATGTTTATAAATTTATAAACACATTAAAGGTGACTCTGTGAGACTGCAGAGAGTAGAACACTACCTATGTAAAACTTTACATTGAACAGAGTAATTCTTTTACTCATAAACAGTTTTGGGAACAGATTCCATAAAACTTTCAACTGTAGCTCGTTCCACTGATATTTTAAGTTTTCTTGAATTCTGTAAAAATGCAGAAACCTTGCAGTATTGTCTTGAAGTCAACAAAGTTAGGTTCCTCCTCACCCAAGGACAACATTCAAAGCTGTTTTTTCCTGAAAATCATTTTGGTACTTGTACTTTTTTTATTTCTCTGTGGTTAAAAATAGGGTGGCGTAATATAATGAGAGATGTAATCTCTTAAGAAAACAAGTGTCGGGCTCTTTGAGTATTGTTAAATAATCATTTAATATAGAGATATTTTTAAAATTAAAGATGATGTAATTTTTTAAAATCAAATATCTGGACAAAAAAAGATGGCTGTTGCAGTTTTTCTTCTTTTTCTCATCCTGTTTTGGAAACCTTAAAGCTATATCCTATATGAAAAAGAACATTTGTTGTATCAAATTTCTAGAGTTTAGTAACATTTTCAAAGTTGGAATGTGTCATGTATTCCTTTTAAAAGCCACCTTGAGGACTTTTGTTAGTGTGTTCCATCTTAATTATAATAATTAATAATGTAGTATTATTAGGTGTTATTATAGATAACAATGCTTGATTTTTTTCCCCCTGTTTTGTTAATTCCAGAGAATCAACTTTTTTTTTGCATTTTATCTGCTAATTGAAACCATACAACGCATCTCTTTGATACGAGGTTTTTATACTAATGAATGACATGTCTCTGCTGGATATTAGCTTTGGCATCTGTGGGTGGCAAAACCCCCTAAATGCTCATTTGACTTAATAAGGAGTTTTTAAGTGGATACCTGTCTTTGGTTGACTGATTTAAATAATCAGACAAAGCTTACACAGGGAGATAATAGCTTGTATTAGACCAACTAGTATACTAGGAAAATCAGACAAGAAGAGCTAAACATGCCCCAAACTTTTCCCACCCTGTCAGATAATCTAATGAAAAGTATTAACTCTCCCTGCAGAGGTTGTTTTACTGACATTTTCAGATCATCATCACGACCACAATGCCACCACTATGGCCAGTATAACTGCATGATTTAAATCGAGGCCTCTTCATTCTCAGCTTATAATTGTGAATTTAAAATTTGAAAAGAATGTGTATTTTTGTCTTAGATTTCATCCATTTTTTAAAGCTGTGATCCATTTCTTAAAGCTGTGGCCTGCCAGTATACACATGTTCCACTGTGTACCACCTTTAAGTATTGTGTCTTTGGCACTATTTTATCCTAATTTTTATCTAAGATCTAACCAACAAATTGATAGTTTTGCTGTCAGCTTTCATGAAGGTGGGAGAGAGGCTGGTTGCGAAGTAATAGTACGTGCATGAGAAAATCTCCATTTTGTATGTAAAAAGTAGCTGTGTATTTTTAGCATGCTAAGAAGAGTTTGTAAAGGGTTAATCAGTCTCATATATGGGTATTCTGAGTATTAAGACAGGCCAGCCTCTGACACTGCTGTTTTGGAAGCCTCATGGATTTGTGCCTGCATCCTCAGTTCTTGTTCCTCGTTTCCCTTTGCTGGCACAAAGGGTTAGCTTTGGAAACAGTGCAAAGCATAAGATTTGTGCTTGGTGATTCCACAGTCCCTTGCTATACCAGCTCAAACCCTCTCACTGAACTGTGACATACAGCTTTAAGCAGTGTAAGTTAGTCATGACATTACACACTGATTCCTTTGCCTTGAGTTACTGTAGCATATGTGGTCATTGAGCTGATCAGTAAGACTTTGAAAGCATCCCATGGTTTCTGCCAGGCATTCTTCTGCTCAGTTCAGACTCCTGGCTGGAGTTGTTTGCCCGCTGGGCTGCATAGTGGCTGCACACCTGTGCTGGTAAGTGACACACTGCCAGGACAGGGAGAGACAGGCAGGGAATTGCAGTGTTTGTACTGTCACACTGTTAGTTGTCATTTGTGTGGTTTCATCCTGGGCCAACTGATGGTATTTGCTCAAATGATTTTGGAAGTTAGCCTTACTAGGCTAACATCATTGTGCCCAGCAGCCAGTTTGGATACAACCAGCTTGATGGGTAGGAGATTGGGAGAGCTTGGTGGCACAGCCAGGAAACACAAGCTGTCTTTGGAACTACACAGTAGCTTATGGCACTGTTTATTTGAGTAGTACAAATACAGCCAGGTTACCATCATCTCCTTTTGGATGTTATCCCTTAGACATTTTTTAATTTGCTGTCATCATTCTCAGTATGTCTTAACAACATTCAACAGCATCATTTGGTTTCACATGTGGTTCTCTGGAGTGCTCTATTAAGAATTTCAGACTCTCAAACATACTCTGGAGGATCATCTTCAGGCTTTTACTTTGGCATGTGGGATCTTATCAGGTACTTTAGTTACATCTATTGTTAGTCTCTGAAGAAGGAAACATCATGCTAGTAGTATACATTTTATTTTTCTTCACTGGCACTACTGTTAAGCTTCTATGGTACTTTATACAATACCATAATTTTTAAAATTGCCGCTATCTGCTTTTAAGTTTACGTTTATAGACTTTTTCATTGGAAGCTCTTGTGTTCCTCACACAGTTTTGTAAAGTATCTGACAAAGGTGGATCAGTCAACAGATGAGTACAGTTGTATGTAACCTCTTTATTGTGAATTTGAGATACTAATTTCTAGATACAAGTTAAATGTTGAGATTTTTTTTCCCCAGACTGAGAATAGTGGGATTTATTTTCTGTTATTGTAATTAGTAAAATGACCATGGGTTACTTTCTTTACTTCAGATTCTGAAGAAATATGCCATGTTAATTTGCATGTAAAAAGCAGAGTAGTCAGAGAATGTGCTGAGACCTGGATCTCATCTCTGCTTTCTTTGTGAGGTGCATATGGCAGTGCTGATGATGACAGTGCTCATCCCACGCTTTGGTGCTTGAGAAGAAACCAACAGTGTTGCCAGTATGGATTCCTTAGGGAATTTGGTCTCTGTGTGTGCGAAGGCAGTTGGCACTATATGGATAAGTTTCTCCCCAAGGAAGTAATCAGTACATTGACCCTGCCACTCAAGTGCTGTCCAAGCCTTATTGCCTCTGGGCTTGGCTCTCCAGCACAGGCCCATTTTTGTCACAGAACCAGAGACAACAATATATGCTTTCAGGGACTAGATATGAACTTATATTCTGCCTAAATAGATCTTCTTATAGTAGCCAGTCCCACCATTTTTAAGGTGTGTGGTTAAATGGACACAGGTGAATTCATATGGTGTCAACACCTCTGATGCTGTCATGTTTGTGGAACTACAAGGATCAGCCAGGGGGAGCAAGTTAAAGTAACCACCTGAAGCTACAGAGGGGTCATATTCCTTAATTCAGCAATATAAGGTATTGGTCTTTGGTTTTGGCTCTGTTCTTTTGGTTCTGCTTTCCTTGAGTAGTGACAAAACAGTCAATGCTTCCACAAGTGGAACTCTTGCTAGGTGGGCAATCTCTCATGGTTGTCCTTCTCCTGAATGTTTGGTACCTTCTTTTAAAATTGAGCTTGCCTCTTTGAACTGAAACTGCCCTCTTCTTGGTCTAATTCATGAGGCACGTGACATTAAGGCAAAATAATAGCTTACTGCACTGGACTCTGCTTCTGAAATGCAGAATTATTTTCTGCTAAGGCTGGCTCTTGCCTCAGTTTCATATATTACCTTTGTTGATTGAAGGACATCTTTTTAAGGCTCCTCCCAAGAAGGTGAGCAGTGAGGTGAAGCTACTCCAGCTAATAAGGACAAGAGCAGTCTCTGAAGATGAGAGCAGGCTACTTTTATAAGACTGAATGACTGGACAACAAAATGGCAGATGAAAATGTATGCAGATAAATGCAAAGCAATGCAAATGAGGCAAAATAGCCCTAGCTTCATATATCAAATTATATATATGTCTCTCAGCTGAATGTTTCTTCTCAGAAGTGAGGTCTTTGAGTTATAAGGGAGAGTGGCATGGAAAAATTAGCTCAGTAGAGTAGCAATGAAGCAAAATTCTATAATATGAGTTCTTGGGGAAGGAATAGATGATTCCATTGCATACATCTGTGGTTTCTCCATATCTGGTCTCTTTATTTTAAAATGTTCTCATATATTAGAAGAAGAAAAGATTCAGAAAGGTGTAAGAAATAGTGCAAAATCATGGGTGGCTTAGAAAAAGTACTTGAGATTGACTGCTCACTCTCTCCTTCGGGACAAGAAGTTGGCACCATTAATTAAAGGTAGCTGGAGCCACGAGCAAAACAAGCAGGAGAACGCGATTGTTCGTGTAGGAGGTGAGTCGGTCTGTGGGATGCCTCACCACTGAGCACTGTGGATGCAAGAAATTTGCATGTCCTGGAGGGAAAGTGGTCAAGTATTTGGAAAAGAGAGCCACTGGGGATTATTAAGGAGACAAGACATGCCAGGTTCAGGAAATCTCCTGAACTAAAAATATCTGGAGCCTGGAGAATGTAATCAGGGAAATGTCCTATATGTTGCCCTGTGCTGCTCGTCGGTATCTTCTGTGTGTGGGCACTACTGGAAACATAATGCTGGATTTGATAAACCTGGGTTGGAACTGATTATGTTCGTAGACTCGAGGCTGGACATCGTTTCTCCTTGGCTGGGATACCGTGGGTGTACCCTTGGCACAGGAAGCTGTGCTACCTTTCACTTGGTGTGAGCTTGTTTGTTTGTAAAGTAAAGGGCTCGCTGGCTGTAGTATCTGCTGGTGCTGGGGCACTGCCCAGGGCACTGGGAGCATTCCCTGTTGGTGCTGCAGCTTTCTGTGGGAAAGGGCTCTGGCCGCTTCCCTGCTGAGAGCTGCTGCTGCCAAGCACGTTGCCCATGCAGTTCCTGGGTGGGAACGAGGAACTGGGCGACTGGTTTCGTGCCTCTCCGTCCCTGCCCTCCCTCAGCTGCTCTTCCTGTTACCTGGTATGTCTTTTTGTCATGTCAAAGGCTAATGGGGGTAAGGAGGAATTTTTGCTGTGAGACCTGGTTAGTGTTAGGGAATGAATTAAGGATTTACTGATTGAATGGAATCGGTATTTCTGGATTGTAGTCACAGAATACATACAGCACAAGTGATAGCACTGTAGCTCTCTCTGAATTGTTTCTGGCTCTGTGCTTAAACTGCTGGGGTTTTGGCTAGGACTTGGTACTGTTTCGTTTTCACTGTCCTCATGTATTTAAGAGTCCAGGGAGATTTAAAAAAGTTAAACAAGAAAAAAAAACTGAGGCCACCTGTGGAGCTTCTACTAGATGAGCTACTGCTTTCTATTCAGTATTAAATCATCAAAACATTTTCTAAGTACTTCTGATACTTGAAAAAGTACAGTAAAAAGCCCATCCTCTACTTCCCTCTGGACCGAGGAACTGCTGAAGGATGAGAGTAAAGGATTATTGTTGGGCATGCATTTCTTTCTGAAAACACAGATATTGCTGGTCTGTCTGGAGAGTAGGTGTGGTATTGAAAATTATGAGAGTAATGTTTCACTTGGAACATGATCCTTGTAAATGCCAATGCCCTGCTTACTCAAAGGAACACGGAGCGTTTTGGTAGGATGAGATAGGTTGCACAATATGCATACATGTGATTGTAATCATACTGAGGCACGTACCTACATGCCAGAAACTGCAAGAAATTTGCTGTGAGTCTTACAAGTTTTAACAATATTTTTTTAGAAAGTATTTTTAGATTATATTTTAAGTATTTGTAGTAGGGATTGACGATCTAGTTAATTCAGATAATAAACTCATCAAAGGGGAATGTATTAAAGAAGAGAATACTTTGGACGAGAAAATGATGTTGACTCAATGCTTAAACAAGTTTGGACAAACCTTGACGACACAGTCCTGTGGGGCCTTACTGAATGTATTTTACATTAGCAGATTCCTCAGCAGTGCTGATGTCTTTACAGAGGCTTTATTGTTACAGAGGACCTGCCTAAACACCATTTTGAAGGCTGCCTGTTCCTTTTGATGAGCAGATAGAGAACCAGTATTTGAGGGCGGAGAATGTGCTGGGGAGGGAGGAGAATAGGAGAGGTGTTGATAGGGCAACACAGAGAGAAGCCTCATTTTTTTACTGGACTCTGGAAGAAGTAAATATGTGTTCAGAAACAGCATAATAATAAATATTGAAGGGACTGTTTCTTAACAATGAGATATTAAACTATTTATACATGGAGAAAACTTTTACTGATAGTCAAGTGTCTGTAAGTATAAAGTTTTGTTTGTCTAAAGTGAACAGAAAACAGGAATATGTTTTAATGAATAGTCTTCTGAGCTAAGAAATCTTGCAGTGAAATATGATAAATTATGCTTCTAAGGATTCAATGAGGTTTTAAAGAGACAAAGTTCGTAAGTATAAGTATTTAAATTGACTTTCTATATAAGCTCTATTATGAAATTAAGAATACACTATTTTTATAGCCATGTTTTAAATCTCTCTTTTACAGTATTGTATTGCTTTTAAAATGTGGAATGAGTGTAGTAGATATACAGATACCTCTCTAAGTATCTTCTAAATCTTTCACTTACTTTTCATTATACTTGCACATGTGTTTCCGCAAAGCAAAAATGCCTTGTTACAGATGTTACCTTTTAATTGTTGCAGCATTTTTTTTAAAGTTGTGCAGCTAAAGTTATTTTTATTCTTCCAGTTGGATTTTTATCTAATAAAACAGAATCCAGATGGTCTGAGTTATTAAACTAACTAAAAAGAAATTGAAAGTATTTATAGAATACAAAATTTCTGAGGTATAGATACTTCAGATTGGTTTTAGTTTCTTTTTTGCTTAGAAAACATAAAACATCCTAGCTGTATTATCATATTTTGAAATTATAGTCTTATTCTTTATGTCTGTATATCTCAGAGTAAAATTGTCTTAAATGCTAAAAGTATGGCAGCAAAATTCTTGTATTTTAAAATGAGGAGAGAAAGAAACAATTACAAAGCTTAGGAAGATAATATATACATTATTTGCTTAAAATTTAATTGTTGTTATGCTCAGTTTTACATTGATTCCCTCAAAATCTATTGATTCTCAGGGGCTCCATTTGCAGTAGTAGAAAATTCAGAAGTGGCTTAATGTGTTTCAGTGGTCTGTCATATCCTCCTATCTGTTCATATCCTCTTTAATATGTAGTTTAATTTTAGTTTGCCCTTGGACTGCAAGTCACCTTCCATCTGGATGTGCAACTTATGCTGTTTCTGCATGGTTTTATTACTGTAGACAATTAATTTGTCTTAAAAGATTTATCAACAGAAGGGGGGGGAAGTAATTATTTACAAACATTTTTGAAAAAGTGTATTTTTAAATTTTCACTTTACGGTCAGGCTCTATAGAATTAGTTTTCAAAGTTTGCAATACAGCTTTTAAAACAAAATAAGTTGTTTTTAGAGTAGATTGCTGGATGGCAAATCCTGAACTTTACACTTGAAAATGTGTACATGAGTCTCAGCAGCGCTGACAGACAGCAGAGGGCACTCAGAACAGTAGTTTGCGTCCTTCTCTTTGCTTCCCTGAGTTTGCTGTAGGGGAAGTCTTAGTGTTTGACAAGGCACCTTGTATTTCAGTTATTTATACATGAACAAATTCTGAGTAGTTTGGCTTGAAAGTATTTTCGTTAATATAGCACTGGAATAGGAAGGACTTTTATCTTTAAAATTGGTAGAGGGAATCCACAATGTTGTAAATGAGAGAATCTTTCCTCTTTTGATCAGTGGCGCATATGGGGTCTGTTTATTATTGAGTAGCTGACAAATCATTGACAAAAGTGTATCTAGACAGATTACAGAAAATTTGGAGAATTAGGGGAAATAAAGGCATTTTATAGCAGAGTTTTCTTAGTAGATGTGTAGGCTTTTTGATACTCCTGCCTTTTCTTTCAGTAACTAGGGTCAGTGAGTTAATTCATATTCTTCTCATATTTTTTTCTCTGGCTGTTATGCAAGTAGTTGTTACTTTAATATGACATTAAAAAAAAATCAATACTTGATGAGATCTACAATTTGTGATAGTGCATTCTGCCAATGTCACAGTTACTTTAGGACTCTGTGTGATGAGGGGACTGCCTCTTTATAGTTGCCTGGTAGTTTTTGTGTCTGTTTTCTTCCTTCAGGAGTCAGGGATATATTAAATCCTATTCATCTTTTGACAAGTTAAAACACATTGAGGCTCCCTGTCATTCTGTCTTTTTCTTCAGCTTCTTCTGCTCTGAAAACAAATGTACAAAAGAAAATGTGAGCAGTAAGTGGAGGGAGGGTAGAAGAGAAAAACAGATCAGCCTTCTCTGGGGTCTCTACCCCTTCCCACAGTTTAGCTTCTAAGCAGATGGATGTGGGTTTACAAATGTCATCTTTGGTGTATCTGAATAAGACTTTTAAAGCTGCTGTACCATATTTAAACAGTTTCCATTATTAGCGTTGCAAATTAACGTTCCTTCTGCTTTTGACCTTTGACCTTTGAGTTGCCTGCCTGGTTTACAAATATGCTACATAAAATCACAAGATTTTGTATCTGCAGCTGCGGAAATAACCTGTGAAAATGTAGAGGGATATGAATTTTTTAAAGGGCTTTCAGAGTCACATGACACTTCATAGCCACGATCATTAACTGATACTGTCTAATTGGTAGAGCTTATTTTCAGTGTTAGTAGAGTCACTGTGTGGAAAAAATGTGGACGTGCAATGAAATAAAATCAACAATTCTAAGGTCTGTTTAAACTAAGGGATTATTAGGTTTGTAACGCTAAGTGTGAGTGCCTAGAATGTGTAAAACGTTGCCCACCCACAGTGTTCTGAACAACATTCACTGCAGTTGCTGCAGGAAGCTGCTGGTCTTGCAGCTACATCCCATTGCTTGTGGGGTTGTTTTTCTCTTTCTCATTCTTCGGGGTATCATTCTCACCTGTTAATACTCTGCCAGTACTTTTGGTCTTCCTAGGTGATTTCTAGAGGATTTAGGTTGAGCATTAAGTAAATGCTATTGGTAAAAGCCCTGTTTTGTGTTACCCCACAGGGATGTTCACAGGAAAGTTCTTCAGGCATTTCTGCTCCATTTGTAGCTTTTACTTACCCATTGTAAGGATTATTATGCACCTGGTCACCTGCATATTTGTAATGGTGTTGCTGTTTGGTTAAGGTATGAACAGTGAAAATACATTCTGCATCCCACTTGGTTTAGTGTCAAGCAGAATGTAGTATTTAAATAGCTCTGGCATTTTTTCTTTATAAAATTGTACATTTTTAATACTTATCCACACACAGTGAAACTGTTCTTCTGTGCAAATGTCATAGGGCATTTGCATCTGAAATCCTAAGATAATGGAGGGTGTAATTTGTAAAACACGTTTCTTCCGGTCTGCCCACCCATTTGTTTCCACTGCATTTTGTCATGGTATTAAATACTTACAGAAGCATTCAAAGCTGCAGTGGTGTGCATATTCAAACAAGTAATCAATCACAAAATTAAGTTTGTCCATTGCAGAAATTGACTTATGCCTCTGGAATGTTTGTTAAAATAGGTTTCCTCCATTTTCACTTGCAGTTAGCTTAAAATATCTTCCCTGATCACTCTAAATTAAATTGAGAAGATTAAGTTTTTCTGTTAGCCAAGTCTCTTCATTCTACATCCAAAAATGGGAAGATGTGCAGACTTTTGCAAGTCAATCTTAGCCTGAAATATTGAGTAAATACTCTTGGTTTTGTCTCATTTTCTCTCGTTATTAGTTCAGAGTAATATTTGCCTTCCTCATAGGGCTGGTTTTATACTGGGGGCTCAACCTAGGAACTGTTTGGATGTGGGGGATTCTGCATGCTGTTCCGCTTTCCTAAACGACTATTAGTAAGTCCACCTAGGGCTTAAGGACATCCCACTAGCAGAAAAATGCCCATTAATCATTCCCAGTTTGCAATCCTGCCGTTTATTTTTAGCAGCAGATTGTATTCTGATGGGTTTAAAATTAACAGTGATGAATGGTTTACATACTACCACTGTTTATGTGTGGACCGCAGCAAACTTCCTGAAATCCTATGCTTTCCATATAGAGCCTCTGGAAGACACTGCTGTCACAGGCAAGTGAATAGCACTTCCCTCTTACATTACAGGGAGCCCGTTTTGCTCTCTGCTCCTGAGGCGCTGTGCACAGAACTCTCTTGACATCAGTTGAGGCTCAGGTAGTGAGGAAGGAAGAGCAGGATAGCAGTTGCTCTCTGAAAGGAGAATTTTGTCTTTAGTGACACAGGCTACTCCTAGGTTTAAGGAAATCTGCCAAGTCTCCTTGCACTGCGGATTTCTATGTGCAATTTATAGTGTTAACCACTGAAAAGTTAAACAGAATGGACCATCTGAGGTCCTACTTTATTCTGGCTTGCATTATGTAAACCTCTGAAAACAGTGGTTTACTATGTAAATGTTTCTATAACTAATGTTAGGGTGATTAACTAGTGTTTTTCTGGAAACTGTCTTGGAAATCCGTTCTATTGAATACAGGACTATCACACGATTCAGCGTCATTTTCTTTTCTTGATTTGTTATAGGAAACGTTTTAAAATACAATCAGCATGATTTATATAAAATGATGGAGCTTTTCTGGTGAGAGATAATTGAGATCTAATCTGAATCCCTGACGAACCACAGCTTCCTGCATTGGCCTGTTGCTATTGGTAACATAAAGGGAGTAAAATAGAACTTCATACGAAATGCCTTTAAACTTTACTGGCGTGTACAGGCATGGAACAGGGTTGAATTTTTTAGTTTAATCTTTGAGAAGCCGACGTGTTAAGGAAATGCTTTTTCCATATTAAGTGAAGATGAATTTAGGAAGAGTACTGTTAGGAAAAATAACTGCTGTTTCTTACGAAGAGCGGGTAAGTGATATGAATTATATTTAGCTAAAGCAAGGCATTGTTGCAGTGAGAAATTAGAAGAGGCTATTGTTACTGGCAAGAAATTAAAGAATGGTATCAGCTTCAGAATGCTTTTTGCTTAGCCTTTAAGCTTTTTGACTTTAAAGTATTTGAGTGAAAATTCCTTTGTAAATGAAAACATTGGGTTTTATTAGCAGAGAAAAGTAATCTTACTATACCAACTAACATTGAGATTTTGATTTGTATTTATGAACTGTGACCAGTATGTATAAAGCTAAAAAATCACTATGTTTATAATGTGTGCCTAATTTTTAATTCTGTGCAATGTTTTTTGTATATGCTTTCCCTACCATTGTATCAATATTATATCTTTAGGTAAAAGTGTATATATTTTGTGTATATCTTTATCAAAATAATTTTAGGGATGGATTTGGCACTTAAGGCACTATGTTTATATGTGATAAAATAGGTTTTGTTTGGGGTAAAAAGTTGAACATTTATTTCTTAAAGGAATTCCAAATGTCACATCATTTATTCTTCATATGTTGTTTTAATAGATTCCAGTATTTGAAAAAAATATACTGAATATATTCAGTAAAGTTATTGCACTGTAGTTGTACAGTATTTTTTTTCTTCAGAACCCTTACATATAGAATACTTTTGTATCAACTATTATAAAGGAAATTTGGTGGTAGAGAATTGAAAAGAGAAATTGTGTAATAGTCCTCCTTTAAATGGCATTCTGAAGGGGCACCCTTCTCAAAGAATTCTAAATCATGAAATTAATTACAATAATATTTTAAAACAAGTGAGTACATTTGAGATTGTTTATTAGAAGGAAAATTAGCAATAATTTATAAGTAATGTGACTCTATTTTTTATTTAAAATGCTAGAACAGTATATACTGTATTTTGAGATATGATCTTCATTCCAGAGATCCATGATACTCATTCCAGAGTTCATGGCATAAGCAATGTTGATGCTGTAATGTATTTAAAAGGATAAAAATCTGGGTATGTAATGCAAATCCTGGAGTAATGTGACTTGAGATCCACTCATAATTCATAGCTTGGCAAAAGGAGAAGTTGTTTCAGGTGATTTAAGAAGTAGTTCGAACAAAGCTGGATGCCAGCAGAGGGTCAGCTGAGTGACAGGCTTTCCCTGAGCTAAGTGACAGAATGTTTGAAAGTTGGCTCTTTGTATTCAGTCCGTAAATCTTCAGTGCTTCATCTCTTAAAGAACACAACAAGTTTGCCAAAGTTATTTTGTATACTGAAATCATACGAGAAAATCAGTTTGGTGAAGCTACATATGCTGTTCCAACCTGAAGGACTTAATTAGAGGGGCTTTTGTAAAACAGTGTGCAGTCTGAGACTGTACTGGGTAACTAACAGGTGCGGGAGGCAGCAGGCAGAGAATTCTTTGGATGCAGCAAGAAGTCGATGCCTGTGTTGGAAGAAAGTGTGTGCTTTAGAAAGGAGACACAGAGAGGTTTTTAATCCCTTTTGTTCTGAATCTTTCTGTGTGCCCGGGAAAGGAATAGATGTTTCTGTTTAGTCAGTGATTTTGTCATTATAATCGTTAGACTAGGAGAGAGAAATATGCCTTCAGTCTCCTTACAGATTTTTACCCTCTGCATCTCAGGAGGAGTGTGAAACAGAGATGTCTTTTTTGACTCAGGAAGGCACTCACTCCCACTCTGATAGCGAGATGATTTCACATTGCTCCATTTCATTACTAAGGCCTGGCTTTTCCCAGTATCCTGGTATCTCCATCTTTCCTTTTGTTCTACTCCAGTACTTGAGCATGACTTCGACTTGAATAACAAACCTTGAGGTGGAGAAAAAGGACATTTTTGTATTGTGCTACCTGTGTAGTGTGCACACATGGATTTACTGTCTCAGTATAATGTCCGGGATGTGGGTAGGGTATTTTTTTGTTTTCTGCATGATGGTGTTATGGCAGAATTTGACAGTATCTAGTACTTCCCTGCAACCTGATCTATGCGAAACGGAACATGTAAGATGGAATTAAGTGGATTTTCTGGATAAGATTTTTTCTGACGTCTGAAAGTTGTCGTCAGACTAGCTTCGTGCAGTGGTGCACACATCTAGCAGGTTATAGGCCATGCAAGCTAAAATGTACAGGCTGTTTCAATCTTACAAGTTTTCAACCTTATGAATTATTCTCCTTTATGCCCTCTCTCCTTTTGTGCCTTGTTGTTGGTGCAAGATACTGTGTTGTCTACTGCTATTCTGATAAAAAAGTAATTATGTACTCACAAAGTAGTTTCCTCCCTGATAATTATTGAAAGCTAAAACTCTTTTAGATTTGTTGCAAGCAGATCCTGAACACGACACCAAAAGCTCATGGGCCCTTCTGTTTTTTCTACCTAGTAAAGAGAGATGATACAAAGAGAAATTTAACATTTATTCAGAACTTTATGCTATCAAATATATGTTGAAGCATTTGCCATTTTACAGAGACCCAGAGTGTGTTTTATGGTTTATGATAACTGGACAGCCACTGTTCAGCTTGCTGGCCCTGGCACTGAGCTTCTCACTCACAGGGATCAAGATCCCTCCCTGAAGTATTGGGAGAAGAATTGCATCCCCCAACTTGGTGTGTGGGGGGACTGCATGTCTGTATAACTCATTTGCTAATCCAGCTAGATGAGCAAGCAGAGTTCCCATGAAGAGAGATACTGGAAGACATTTTAGTTTTTCTGAATTAGATTTATTTTTTAAAATTTTGTCATTTGTTACCATCAGTATCCTGGCATATACCATGGGCCTTGTCCTGAACCAGTTTGGAATCCAGGGTAATTTGAAGAACTAATTTCAGTTCTTATCTGGTTGTGAAAGATTTGAGGGTTGCAGGCAATTAGATATTATCTCCAGGTCATAGTTCATATATACGTTCACAACATGTTCTGTCATTTGGAATGAAATGCTTAAATACTTTTTTAAAATCTTCACATTAACCCTACCTAGCACAGAGTCCATACCCTCTTCTTCCTTATCTTTCAGCAATGGCTACCTACAGGAACTGTTCCATTTTATAGCTTTCTAATACATATATTTTTCAATAGGTGGCTCTTAATATGTATGTAGAGTTAAATTTCATCAAATGATAAAACTTTGTATGTGTAGTAGATCAAATTTTGTCCTGAAGAGCCTCCAGTGGTGGTAAACATGAGTGCTGAAGAATGAAAAACAGCCCCCCCCATACAGTGTATTTTTAAAATGAGATCATCATAGTATTTAAAAAAATCTGGTCTTGCAACTTATACCTTTAGACAAATCTAGACAAGTTTCAGCTGAACAGTTTAGAAAAGAAACTTCTTTGTCTAAATGTGGACTGCATGCAATTTCTGAGAGGTTTATATTGAGATTTTTAAGTACTCAGAAACATGAATATATTACTGTGAGTTCTTACACATTAATTACAAGCTTAAGTTTCTAGCTGGTTTTATTGAATTAGGTGGTTTTAGTTCAGTTACACAGATGAATTTAAAGGAATGTTCCTAAAATAAATTTTATTCTATGATCGCTACAAGTAAATGGATAATGTGTGGAACATGAGAGGTATATTTAGTGACACTGTAACATAAAATATAGTTCCTCCTATAGGTACTTCTTTAAAAGTGTTTAAACATAATAATTACTAAGACCTTGCTTGGAGAGATTTTAAGATGTTGGTACAAGTAATGTAACATGCATTAGCCAAAGCATTTAGAAGAAACACAGAAAACCAATCCATGGTGTGTAGAAAGTTCACTGCACTAACTTATAGTAAATGGACTGAGGTAAAACTGTATCTCATTGTTCTCCCATGATTGAGCTTTTCTATGAAATTACTCCATTTTCCTTGTAAAATGATATTTTACAATTGGCAACTTCCCAGTTTTTGACAAAAGTACTATGAATATTGTTTTTGCTATCATGAGAATCCTATTAATTTTACTTCCGAAAAATGAAGAATTGTACTTGCTGTTTGATTCATGCAAGATTCATGCAAGCTGCCAAAGTAAATGACCATTCCCAAAATACATATATTTTGAAAGTACTTTTATTTCTTTTATGCCTAATGTGTAAACTGATACTATTACTTTACTTTGAGTCATCCTTTCCTTCATTCTTTGAGAAATTACATTGAAGTTGTTTATTCATTAGCTGTACCCGTACAGTGATGTGACTAAGAAATTAGAAGCAATCATATTTATAAACCAGATTTCAGTAATGTAAATTAAATTTTCTAAATTACAAACATTAATTAAGTTACGTCTTCTGAATGCAAAATTTGCTAGCTAGAATTATGTGCAAAATAGAGGTAGGAAAGATGTCCTAAGCCTCATTGAAGAATTCTAACTAAAAGAGAACTGCTTTTTTTACACCTGAAACAAAGCTATTAAAGTGAGATGCCTGGATATAGTTTTGGTTATATTATTATGCTTCACAGATCCAGAAGCATTTATTTTTGTGTAGTTAAGAAGTGCCATCATTTTTCGGATCTTTTTCACGAGAGGTGTATTTGTGTTTATCTGAAGTAGCAGCAGAGGAATGATGTCTATAGAGACTAGTTCAGACTTTGAAAGTTCCAGCATACTCGTGTCAAAGACTAGAGCAGATCCTCTCCTGGTGAGGGGGGGCTGAGGCCACAACAGTTCGTAACAAGTGATGTTCTTCAGATAACGTTAACAGCAGTGTGAGATCCTGCAGTGAAAGAGTGAAAGGAGAAGGTATTGGTCTTTTAAGAATTACTAAAGGTGTTTGTGGATTTTGAATGGGAGTGGGAATGTTTATTCCCAGAGCTAGAAAGTACAAACTGTTTGCTTGAGGTGTATATATATATATATGCATCTGCTTTTTTCTTCTGTGTGTTTTTCATCTTGAAGGAACTGTAGATATTTCAGGGTATCCTTTCCTAGTTTTTTAAAGAGCAATACAAAAGAGAGTTTCTTTGTAACTATTTAGAAGGTTAAAGGTTGAAGGACACTTTCAATGACCAAGAAAACGTTGCCCAGACTAAAATAAAAATAATTTTTCATAGTCTTTAACAAATCAACACAAATCTAAAAATCATCTGTCCTCCACACTTCACTAAACTGAGTGTCAAGGTGCAAGCATTGGAGTACATGTTTGGGAAATGGCCACTTACTTTGATTTAGAGAGGTGTTTCCTGCCTTGAGATAATTTGTGGTCAAAGGTGAGAAGTTTATGGCAAATAAACTTCAGTGTTTCACTAGGAGACTAATTGTCCTTGAAAATCTGATGTACAATACTGGTAGAGATGGTGGAGAGTTCTTAACCTCCAGCTTATTGGAAACACTGAACATTCTTTTCTTTCTGTAGCAGTCAGAAGTGATCAATGTGGGAAGTTTTCAGAGTCATCTGACTGACAAAATACTGAATTTTAATTTTAATTTCACATATCTCCAGATACTGCAGCAAAGTAAAGGATATCAGGTGTTGTTTTTATTTTAAGTATTTGCAGGTCAGTTTCAGGTATCTGCTTTGTCATGTGTACCAACCATTGTCTCTGCTCATCCAAGAAAGACCTTGGGAAGCTGTGTAGCTTCCACAGCACTTTGTCCAGTAAAAACTTGTGGGATCAAATTCCAGGACAGTAGTGGTTAAAAGGCCTGGAGTGAATTTCATTGTGGGAGAAAAGACCTGTTAGAAAGTAGCAGCTTGTTTCTTTAGATTTTCCTCTCCAATGTTATCTGTTATTAATAAGATGATAAAAGTAGCCAGCATTTCAAATACTATGTGAAGCTCAAAGATTTATAATGCTTGCCATGAAACTTAAGTAATACTTCTTTTTCTCTTTCTTATTACAGTCAGCAACTGTTTCTGATGGAGGTAAGCTGAAGCTTGTTTTTACTTTTATGATGAAAAATAATCAATTTTCCACATTAAGCAACATTGTATGTGGTAAATAATGTGATATATTACAAGATGTAAGTCCAGAGTGGCACAGAACTGCATGACTGCTTTGGGAGCTGTGCCAGTGAAAATACTGCAGGACTGTGTTCACATACTTTCACTGGTTTATTTGCATAATATTTTTTATGGCACATTTATGTATGCACGCTTTTATTATAGCTAGGTTTCTTCATTCATGAGAATAAAGAGGCTGAGCTGGTAGACCTTTTTGTAATGGGATGGTAGATAAAATCTCATTCTCTGTTTTATTGTCCTTTACATTCCCTGTGTGCTTTTGAAGAGAGCTTCTAAGTTGTAAGTTGTGTTGGTATATTTGTTGAGGCTGAAATTTCTTAAGTGTGCTGCATTTTGAGAAGGGGATAAGTAATTTGATATTTGTAAAATCCCAGCATGGAGCTTTTGCGCTTCTGGAATACTTCTAATTAAACTCTTCTTTATTGCACCTAAGCTTGTTTGTTTTGATTTTAACATGCCTTTAATGTTTTAAAGGATGTCGACTCTTTGTTAAACATTAGAAGATGATTTCTCTGAAGCTTTGAAGTTAATTGAAACACTTTAAGTATGCTTCTTTAATGGAATAAAAGAATTTGTATAGTTTAGGGTATACAGGAGATGGCTTTTTTCCTTGCCTTTCTTGGCAGGAATTGATTCACTGGATCCTGCAGAGAAACTCACTTACATACATATTATTATATTTGCTATTCTTTGACAACAGTACAAGACAATTTTATTAAATAAAAGGGGCAGAAGGGGACAAGCTGTGTTGTTCTAATTAGTGCAGTGAAATTGAAGAAATATTTTGAATGGTAAGGATAATTTTTTTTTATATTACATGCAAATGTTAATGCAAAATTAGCAATACTATTCACAAAACCTCATTATGTCCTAATTTCTGATACTTTGCAAGACTAAAAATACACTCGAGAGAAACATCACTGTTTTGGTCCTTTTGCCAGAGCCATTTTCCAATGGCTGGATGACTGTCAGGTATTTTCCTTCTCTGCTGCTTACACAGTCTAGTGCTGTACAATAGTTCTGTCTGCGTGATAAGATAGACTCTGTATCGTATCTTTCTTGTCTGCAGAGTGAGAAAACAACAAACCAGAAAATAATAGTGTTTATTCTGCTATTTCTAAAATGTAGCATATGTTTTTATGGGAAAAATATGTATTTTTCCCCCAGATGTTGCCTGCTTGATATAAAAATCAAAACAAAGCACAGGCCTTTTGTTTCTGTATATACCTGAAGTAAGTTCCAGGTGCTGAGGGACAAAAAATTAATTGATCTTTTTTACTTTACATGGAATGTACTTGTGTCTTGTCTCCATGAAGGTTCTTGTTCCATGTTGCTGAAAATTATTTTACTTCTGTTCCTTATCCAGACTTGGAGATCCCTGTGATAGTACTCATATGATAGTCATTTCAAGCTTTGTATGCATCCAACTGAAAATTTATTTTAAAAATCCCACTTATTTTCAGTTCTTCCAATATGACTTTTGTATCGCATTCCAAATCCATAGGTAACAGTTTGCACAATTATTCTGATACAGTTTTGTGAAGTCATGAAATCTAAGAGCCACGTAAGGTTGCAGAGGTGAAAGAACAGCCAGGTTATATGCAATTTTCTGCTAACTTGTGTTCAGCTAGTTCAGAAGATTCTCTTTTTTGTTAAAAAGAAGTAGAGTGTAATTTGTGTAAAAAGTGGTAGTTGAACTATACTGAATACTGTTGAATCAATGCTTAACTACACAGAAAATGGACTGGAAAAACAGGAACTAGAGAGACTGTAATCAGAAAAGTGAAATTAAATAAATTCCTAATTAACTTCATTTAGAGTTGCATTGAGTAAAAAGCTCTGATGAGTGAGTTACGTTTTCTAGCTTTTACTTTTATTGAGCATGTCAGAGCACTGAAGGTTTTCCAGTCTTTCTTAATCTCACTAATGCTTTAATAGATCCACAGATTTACACATTTTAGGGCATGTCTAATTTAGAGAAATTTTCACTAGTGGAACCATTAGTACAGCACTGCATCCTTCCCTTCCTATCCTAAATCTTTATCATCACAGAATCACAGACTTTGGATTGGAACAGACCCTAAGGACCATCTAGTTCCAGTCCTGTGCCATGAACAGGGACATCTTCCACTAGCCCGGGTTGCTAAAAGTCCCATCCAACCTGGCCTTGAACACTTCGAGGGAAGGGACATCCACAGTTTCTCTGGGTAGCCTGTTCCAGTGTCTCACTGCTGTCACAGTAAATAGATATTTCTTGTATCTAATCTAAACCTACCCTCTCTTAGGTTAAAGCCATTACCCCTATTATCACTCCATGCCCTTGTTGAAAGTCCCTCTTCGCCCTTTAGGTACTGGACAGCTGCTCTAAGGTCTCTCCAGGGCCTTCTCTTCTGCATTTTATTACTAATTGATTTTAGTATTTGTACAAATAACTAAATACTATAAATACCATTAAGCTTTAGTCAGGGAAGGAAATTCATATGTAAAAAGTAATTAGTATGTGTTTATAAGCATCCCTTCAGTGTAATAGGAGGCACAACAGCTCTCTGCACATTTTCTTTCCAAGGTCAATGAAGCCTCATATTGTATGGCTTTTATTACATTAGAGCCAGGCCCTGGAAACCATCTACCCCTTGTTGTGTTTATTTTACATGGTTCTCAGCTTGTGCAGGGCTGGGGTGTTCTTATCAGCCAAAACTATGCATTTGTGCTTTGCAGAATATGTAATGGGTATGAGATAGAGGTACTTATTTTAGTGTTGTTTCCAGAGATGCTGACCAGTAATTGTAATTGATTTTCTTAATGAATTGCAGACAGTCAGAATGCAAACTGTAATAATGATTAGATGCAAGATCACTGTTATAGATCATCTAATCTGCAGCATCTGTGCTCTAGGAATAGCAGAAACCATTTTATGTTACTACAATGACCTGTAATTATCAGGTTTCTCTTACTTCCCATCTCAGAAACTGTCCTTTCCTGCTGACTGCAGGAGTAGTGAGTGTGCACACAGCGTGCAGGCTGCGGCTCATGTTTTGAGCACTGTGCCATCTGAATCAGCACAGAGATGATCAATAGTACCCAGCTAATGCCTGACTTTGCTATTAATACCCAGGTGGCACTTCACAAAGGGAAAACCCTAAGGTCAGAGTACATACAACGAAAGTACAGCATCATTCATCTCCCAAAGAGGGGGTGAGGTATCTGAGCTAGTGAGAATGTCTGAGTGAGTTCTTACCTGCTTATCTCCTTGCAGAGATAGTTCTACAAAGCTAAAGTCTGTTATTTGCAAATACTGGAGCATAACAGATACTATATGCACATCTTTTTCCCAAGATACTACTTTGCTGTAATTTCAGCTGATTTTGGCTTTTAGTGTTCACTGCTTGGAAAGAATTTCCATAAGGAAAAGTGTTCTTAAAAACCTTTTTTGAAAGGACTCTGATGTTTACAATGATAAATAATGTAAAACGGTATTTTAAAAAGTAACTAAAGCAGGTAGAGCAAAAAATTCACAACAAAGTACAAAACAAATCCCTGTTTTACGCCTTTTCCAGTATAAATACAGATGGATTATTTCCTCCAACAGGTGTATGACTTGTTTGTCAGTTCCGCTGGCGGTGCATGCTTGCTGTAGCTGTGTTCCACTGGAACATAAATAATTCAAGTTCCTTTAGCAGCAGTGGCAAAAGGTCTTTTCTTTAAATTATTTATGTAGCATTTTATAATGCTTTGTGTTAAGTATACTATTGCTTTCCTCTGCTTGAAGCCATGAGGGTAAAGAATCAATTTGTTTAGAATGGTGTTAGAGGCTCCCAGGAATTGCTGGGGGAAAATGCCTTAGCTTCCCTCAGCCCAAAATTGCAGAGGAACAATGTGCTGTACCATGGGACTAATCTACACCCAATGGGTTCCGGGACGTTACAGCTGAACTTGGTATGGATTCAGAAGGATGGCTTTCAGTGAAGAGCTTGAAGTATTTGATTAAGTGGCACCACAGTGGTTCTTACCAGCTTTACCCAGGTAATGCATTGAGCAATTAACTAGAATATCTTAATTATGTGAATGTATGCGTTCCGAGGATTACAAGGAATATGTTTAGCTAGTCACAATAATAAAAACTATTTGCAGGGTGGAAAATGTATGCAAAATACATAAAAATGCATATAAAAATTTAATTTGTGAATTGTATTCAGGCTTATGGCTTTGTATTATTTAAATCAAAACTTTTGAAGCCATCTTATCCTGAATACTTTCAAGATTTAGTTGATTAAATGCCTGCATTTTCCTACATAATCCTGTTTTTGTAAAATAAATAAAACCAAACCCCTCCACAGAATGTGTAAACACAAAAGGTGGAAAAAAATGGGTTTTGAGGATTTTTTTAGCTGGCATTCTGTGTTAATTCTGTGTTTGAAAAAGATAATAAATGAAACTGAATGAGTTTGCACCAAAGGTAGTTTTTCCTCATTAGGTATGGTTGATTTCAAACAGAACAGAAATAGAGTTAGGTCCCTGGGATTCGGGAAGCTTGAGCAAGGAGCCTTTTTCACAGGTAATACAAGATGAGTCGGTGCTTCCAACAGTAAGGACAAAGGAAGGCAGGTGTTTGGAGACTTCACAGCACTGCTGTTGTCCATGCGGTCCATGCAGAGTTAGGATTTTTCAGATGAAACTCCTCTGGCATCCTGAGATTCCCAATAGCTCATTTTCTATTTTTTTTATTTTAAATATTTTGCAAGGAGGAGGAGTCCGCTTTGCACAACAGCCTTGTGATTAGAATGTTTGAGGGTGGGAATCAGGGCTCTGCGTTTCCTCTGGTGATCATACAGAGTGCTCCTTAGACAAAAGACGTGACCTGGTTGGAAAGCCTCTCCAGTCCTGCTTTCCAGGGTGGGCTGTGTGTACGTAGGAATTCATGAGCCGTGAGAGTCGGGAAACCTGATGCTGAAGTCTTACATTGGAAACATTCCTCTGCAAGAGGAGCGGAGCAGGAGTTATGGTTCACACAGTCTGCATTTAAGCGTGATTTGGATAAATGGTATACTGTGTTGGAGTTGGGGAGATGTTTTCTTCTTTCCATCAGACTTCTCTTTTTTTCCAGTTTTAAATGGTGTCTCTGCACTAGGCTAGAACTGTCTTAATTGCAACTGTTGATCTGTGTGGTAAAATAAATTAGAATAACAAAGTCTTTTCCGGGAAACAACCTTATTCTGCTTTGTTTTGAGGTTGACAGATACCCCAGCAGAAAGGTATAGAGATTTTAAAAGCAAACTGGCTGCATTTTTGCTTTAAGGGAAACCAAAGCAGTGTCAGGGTTAAGTATAAATTCAGACAGTTCTTTCTGAAAAAAGTCTGACTTAGCTCAGTAAAATCCACCAGAACAGAGACAGTTTGCTGTGAAGGATAATCCCTTAATGCTGTGTTAACACACTGGAGGACCGGGGCCAGTAGCTCTATGGTTGTTGGAAATACAGCCTTATTTTGGCCCATTTGTGTTCGTGGGACCTCTGGAGTCAGCAGTGTGTCAGAGGAAGGAGAGTGCAGTGTAGCTCAGAGTGTGTCACACTGAGGAGCTGGAGAGGGAGTGGCTGGCGGCTGTTAAAGGTAGTTAGTTAGCAGTTCCCCTGGTGTGAACACCCGAGGCTGTCATTGCAGCCGGGTCTCCCTGTGCCATGGGGTGATGGAAGGGCTGTCATTGCAGCCGGGTCTCCCTGTGCCATGGGGAGTTGGAAGGGCTGTCATTGCAGCTCGGTCTCCCTGTGCCATGGGGAGATGGAAGGGCTGCCACGGGAGGTGAGGCGAGCCTGGCCAGCCAATTCTTGTTGCGCTGCCTCTCCTGAGTCCTAAGGCAATGTGACTCCTCAATGGGAGCTGAGCACTTTGTGTGGCCGCTCCCTCATTTCCCTCTGCCAGCCCAGGAGGTTTCAAGGGTTTGGTATGTGGGATGAGTTTACCTTCCTGACTTTGCCTGAAAGGAACAAGGAAGTTTTCATCATTCATCGCTGGAGAACGCAGGGGATTGAACCCTCTAGGAGTGAGGCGGTATCTGAAACTGTTCCAGATCTATCAAGAAGTGGGTGTCTATTTATATCCTGGACTGTAAAATAAAACATATCCACCTGCAGAGTTAAAGCAAAATACTTAAGATAATAAATTTAGATATCATTCTCTTCAGCTTCACATTAGCTTCTTTCACAATAGTTTCACTGTGGTGACAGGTATTCTCTAATGAAGCTAACAGTTGACTTGGTTATGCTCTTTCATATGCCTTAAAGGAAAAAAGTGAATAAATATTTGGCTAAGAAAAGTTGGCATTATTGGCTGAGTGTTTGTAATTAGCTCTGATTATTATGGTGATTAGGCAAAGAAAAATATTTGTATACCCTATGTGTTGCTGTTGTCTTTAAATATTCTTCTTGTTGAAAATATAAAGTTGCATTTTGTTCTTCCCTATTTGAATTCTGTAACTTTATCTGATTTCTTTTATTTTTGTCTTAAACATAGCTTTGCATACAGAAACTTGCAGTAGTTAACTACTACATCTTAATGCATATTTCTGAGCTACAAAATACATTTAAAATGAAGTTTCAGAAGGTTTATTTCTTATTTTTTTTCTAATCTTTACAATTACTTTTGTAACTTTTTCCTCTGCTTCTAGCTGTCTTTGAGTGGTGCTTTATTTCGAAGTTCATACTTCCAGGGAGGAACAGTAATGTTTTGTAACATAAAGTTTGGAAATGCAAAGTGCTTTCAAATATTTATAAAAGAAAAGGAAACATTATATAAGATCGGGAGATCTTACAAAGTAGTATTTTTGGTTAAATTATTCATTGCTTTAGTCAATCCGAATGAATAACTGAGGAAAATAATAAAAATGTCCCTGTGAAGAATAGTCCATTTCTGACTGGTTGTGGATTCAGTTTTCTCAAACAGCTGACATTTCTAGTGAGCTGTGTGCTTGCTTTTCCATTTGGCATAAAATTATTGAATATACCATCTATTTAATTTGAGGGTAGTATTTTATCACATCTTTTACTGCAAGTTTTTCAAATAATTGAATATCTGGGGGTTTTTTCACCCCTTCATCACAGAATCTCATTCAGTTTGGCATGTCTCTAGTGGAACCTGGAGATGCAGAGAGCATCCTGTAAAAGGCCATGCAATGAGTAAATGACAATTTTGTGAATAGGACCCTGTTGTAAGCAGTTCCCTCTCTTATGCAGAGCAGCCACTTTTACCTTTCCACTTCTGTGAACAAATGTTATGTGTGTGTATTCCGTTTGCTGATATGTGACAAAGATGCTCTGGGGTACTACTTGAATTACCAGTTAAGCTGCTACACAGGGTTGTTTCCCTGAATTCTCTATGGATTCTTGTTAGCTGGTGTTTCAGAATACAAAGGGCCCCTCTCTTTTTTCAAGATCTAAAGAATCTGGTCATTTCTCATCTTGGGGTCCCTAGATTATTCTAGTATGTTGCCTGGAGTCTGGAAGGGAGTAACAGATCCCTGTTTTTATCAGAAACCATAATAAATTGAGAATCTGTGGTTTGATGCCTGTACCTGCTGTGAGTGAAGAAGGCATCCATTACTAGCTCATTTTCCTCAGTGTTCTTGTCTTCAGTTGAATCCTTTCCTAAATTTTCGTTATTTAACAGGAATCTTTTATTTTCATGTAAAATCTCACAGATTCCTTGTCTCTACCAATTTAAGTGTATATGAAATTTTGCTCTCTCCTATCACTAAATAAATTTTTGCCATTCTGGTGAATAGTGGGTTCATAAAGGCTGGATAATCTTCTTCTTTGTTGGATAATCTTATGAAGGAGTGCAGTCCATGGGGTGAGGAATGTAAGCAGGAAAATTTGCCCAAGGTATTTTATTTCATGGAGCAAGAAAATAATATTTCTTTTTGTGCCTGTCACTTCTGCTTCTGGCAGGGACCTGCTTTTAAGTCACTCATTGAATTTTCTTTGCAGTGGAGCAGAAGAAACTGGAGTTTGGGGTTACTTTTTCAGTGCAAAAACGGAGAGGGATAATTTAGTTTGCACTGCTGTGAGCTTGAGCAGGAGGTGTGATAAATCAAGTAAACAGTGTTGAAGAGTAAAAGTGAATAACAATTTATTGACAGATTTGTTAATTTCTTTTATTAACAGAGCTGAATAGCACTGATTTAAAAGACTGCATCAGTGAAAACAGCCTCAGTAGCAATGCCAGTCTTCCCAGCGTACAGAGCTGTCGACGACTTCGGGAAAGAAGAGTGGCAAGTTGGGCTGTTTCATTTGAGCGTCTTCTTCAGGATCCTGTTGGTGTTAAGTATTTTTCGGTGAGTTGTGAGGGATGATAACAGGCCCTTCAAAAGAGGTGATACTGCTGCAGTAATTTTTCTGTGTTCTTTTTTTCTTTCTTGACACTATTCTTCCACAGGACAGGAAATGGGAGTTCATTCATGCTCAATTATCTGAGCATTTTTCCAAGTTTAAATGGGTTCACAGTTGAGTAAGAGTTCATAGTAATACACATATTGCTATGCATTTCTGCACAGCATAAGTTTCAGATGGAAGCTATATTTTGCTATGTCTGTGAACTTTTAGAAATCTTCCTCATTTTGTAAAACATGTTGCTATTTTTGTATCTCTAGCCTTTCTAGAAGAAGGAAGTAGTTTCGGTAGTTTCCTGAGAATGGGTAATCTATTCACATTCCTCTACTGAAATGTTGGAAGCCATGTAGAAGATTTTTTTCAGTTATATAGTGGCTTATTTTCCTACAAAAAGCTTTTAGAAATACTCTTTGGAAGTAATTATGGTAGCTAAGAACACTGGTTAAATCTGCAACTTGCAGGAATAGTGTTGAGTATTTGCAAAGCTTAAATTAAGCTTCTTCACAGCACATTTATGAAGCTGTAAATAGCATCATCACTCTTTTACATGCAAGGAAATTGAGCGTATACACTGTTACACTGAGGGTATTTTTCTGATTCTGCATGTATTACACAAGGACAGTTTGGGCTGCTCAAATAATTTTCACAAAGAGAATATAAAGAAACCTATGGTGTAGGAGATGTAGATTATGGGAATCTGCAGTAACTCAGAAAGACTCCTTTACTTGATACAGAAGTATTAAAGTATCAGAATGGTTAGTAAGCAGACTTCCATGCTAACTGGTGTTGGGACCTAAAACCTGCATTAAACAGTGAACATCTGTTTGAGGAAACAGAGAAGATGAAAGCAAAATAATTTATCTTGGATTATTATATTCCCTGTTTTAGCAGAGTATCATAAATTATCAGCATTTCTGCTGAGCATTTCTGAGTCTTCTTGTCAGACTGGAAGAAAAACTACTATTCTGATCTGATGTTAAGAGTCCGCTTGAAAAATGATGTACTTTGTGGGAGTGCTACTGTAAGTTTAGTTGACTTTTCTAATTGTAAACCATCACTAAAGTTGTGTACGCTTAGGAAATTGCTGCATTAATTTTTCAGTCATATAAAAGTTCAGAACTTTTATTAAAAATACAGAAAGTAGCTCATGATTTTAATAAACATTCAGATTAAAAGGTTAAAGATACATTTCATTGCAACAAAAGGCAACTGCAGATACTTTGGAAGTTTTAGTTTCCCCCCCCCGTTTTATCCTGTTAGAACTTCATTTTAGAAACTGCAAAAGTGCATGTGTTAAAGTAATAACCAATTAAATAACAACTGTGGAATGCTAAAATTTATTGTATGCGCCACCATTTTCTTGAGGCCCAGGACATGTCCAGAGTCATGGCTTGGATTTATTTGCAACCTGGTTGTCCTAACCCTGCAATTACAGATTTCTGCCAGTATTCAAGAACACTGAAGCATCAGCATTTAATTCAGGGTTACACTGTAAGCACCTTGGTGCGTTTGGGATCCAGCATGCATCTGCCTTTCCTGAGGATAGCTTTGTCACACAGCAGGAATTACTCTCTAAGGAGAGATTTTGCATATTTTGCAAATGCTCACGCTTTGCATAATCTGCTGATTAGAGCAGTCAGCCAGGAAGTGAGAGACCTGTTTGCAGGTTCCTTCCTCAGGGGGTTCAAACCAGCACCTCCAGCTTCCCAGCTGTGCGTGACAACTGCTCAGCTACCTCATGGACCAGCAGGGACACCACTTGGCCTTCCTGGTGAAGCTGAATTGTTGTACACCCAGCTGTGCCCAAATCATGTGGCCACAAGGCAAGGAAGTGGGAGATGGACCTTAGATTGGTAGTGAATGTGCAGAGTGGGGAAGTAGGAGTTGTATTCCAGTTTCTGCTAAGTCATTTGGTTCTCTTTTAATATGTAATTACATGTAAAATGCAGAAACGTCCCCTGAATTGTCTGAATTGTCACTGAATTGTCTTTTATAGGTTTGGTGTCTCAGGTTATATATCTGAAGAACTTTTAATTTAAATTGAGAGTTTGCTAGGGGATTTAGATTCCCTCTATTGTAGTTTATTTCAGTTGCTTTATTACAGTTGGACAGCCTAAACTCTATGTAAATCTGAAAAGCACAAATAAACTTAAGTTTTATGTTTTTTTGTGGAGATTCTTACACTGCTTTCTGAAGCTGCCTTGTATATTAAGGAAGCTTCAGTGATAGCAGTAAGAATTGAGTAAAGGTTATGGCTTGTGGCTGACTGAGAATAAAATTTCCGATTAAGCACTGATACCTAAAAGCTCTAAACAAGCATGGTTCCAATTATGTAAGTGCCTGGATAATTTCTTAGAGGATGAAGGTAATATTTTTATAACTTTCCCCCCCCATATGGTTAAAATGCTTTCATTTTAAGGTGCTGAGAGAAAACTGAGTTATACAGATTTGAATACGGGACAGTTTGTGGTTGTACAGTTTTCCAGCTGAATCAATTCCAGTCTTCTTTTGGACTTTAGGATGCTGTGATATAAATGTCACGATTATTGTGTGTTGTATGAGGGATTTTTGTTTTCCTCTAAATAACTATTTTTCAAGGAGAACCCATGTAACCACATCAGTAAGCAGTGAAAAAAATTTTTTTTGTAGTTTCCATGTGATGCAGGAAAACAGTGTAATGAATACAGAATTGATTACGGGCACTGCTCGATAAGCATCTGCTCTGGTAGATCAGTAGAACTGCAATTAAAAATTGTTTAAATTTTTATTAAAAGTCTATTTACTGGTTTATACACTACTTAACATGAACTTTGTACTTGCAAATGATTTGATTGAACTTGGTGGACGTTTCTCAGTTAAAATTTAAGAAGAAATGAGGAAAGAGGAGAAGCACTAGGTATGTATCGGACATACACTGCCTTTTACTTTAGAAGAAAGCTGGACTGTGAGATTGATTGAAAAGTTAGCATTATGCAAACTTACCAAGCATTATAAATATGTTGTTTGAGGCAAATAACTTTTCTTTGAGACATTTATTTGTTTATTTTTCCCCTAGGAATTTCTACGGAAAGAATTTAGTGAAGAAAATATTTTATTTTGGCAGGCCTGTGAATATTTTAATCATGTACCTGCACATGATAAAAAAGAGGTAAGTCAATGTTGTATTTCACAACATTGTGTTGTCTCAATTTTTATTGTTACTCCTTGAAGATTATTGAAATTACTGGAGCTGTGCTTGGTGTTTGTACTGTGACATCACTAAAATAGGGTTGGCTGACCTAAATTTAAGGTTTTGGATATATTTAAACTGCAGCAAAGTGCAAAGGTAGCTCTTTCAAATTTCAGGTGGAGTACCCTGAATTCTGGAAATGGCCTGCTGTGGTAGCCCAGAGCATGGGAGTGCAGAGCAAGTTAATTTAACATGTCAAGAAAAGGCCTCTTACACTCTTTTAGCTAGACTGCCTCCACCAACCAAGATAATGTGTTTATAGCTAACTTAAATTATCTGCTGCTCTAAGCATAGTGATGTTTGTTCACAAATTATGAGAATTTCCATCTCCTCCTTTTAAGGTAGTCATACATTGGTCAGAGAGTTTAGGTAACTTTGAATTTTGTATAGGTTGGCGAAACTTCTGTCTATACCATAGCCAAATCTGAGCTCAGTTTGGTGTGTTTTTCATTATTTCCATGATGTAGGTGTTTCAAAGTAAATAAGTTAAAAATGAGTGGTTTTAACTGTAAATATTCATATATGTACTTATCTTTTTCTAACTTCTAGAAATTGAATCTTAGAGGATTTATTTAAATAGTGTATCTTATGCAAAAGGTCTAAAATCTAACTATTCTTTGTAAAGAGCTATTTGCTGTGGTTCACTTTTATTTTCACAGCTGGATTGTTTTCCTTTTTATTTTGAAAAAAATACTTACTACTTAAGAAATATTGTGATTATTTGTAATTTTAAAGGAAAACCCCTATTTATGTGCCTAAAACTAACAAAAGCTGATATATGGAAAATGTGCATATCAAAGAAACAGTGTATTTTTGGGTGGAATATATCAGTGTAAGAAATGCCTAGCTAAATATATGGTTTTAAAGTCAACATATGTTTAGCATTTCTTTTCTGTAGCTTTCTTACAGAGCTCGAGAGATCTTCAGTAAATTCTTGTGTAGCAAAGCTACAACTCCAGTTAATATTGATAGCCAGGCACAGCTGGCAGATGATATTCTCAACTCTCCACACCCGGATATGTTCAAGGAACAGCAGCTTCAGGTAACTGTAATAAACATGAATGCTCTGTATTTGTCCTTTACAACCTATAAAAATAGTTTCATGTGCTTTACTATGTATAAAAAGACACTGAGATCAAGATCACATACATTCTGTTAGCAGAATAGAAAAAGGCTGTATAATGGAAGGCTTGATTGTTTTTCTGTTATGTGTAGAAAATTGTCATTAACTAAAAAGTAATCTGACAAGTACTATTATTGAAATGAAGATTTAGTGCAAGTAAATAATTCCATGTGTTGCAACACCGTTGCATATGGTGTTTGCATATGGTTGCTTATTCTTTTCTTCAGTGGAGAGTTGAGTGCACAAATAGTGTCTAATTTTGGTTGAAGTGGTTTGTAAAATGTCAGTTTGTGTTAAAGAAGGTCGTCCCTTATGCTTTCCTAGTACTGTCAGGCAAAGAGCTTTTTAAAACTGTTGCATGCCTGAAGACCTCTGAATTGGATGTGTTTTAAATAATTATTGATGCTCAGAACAGTTATGTAACAACAGGATACACTTTACATTTCCTGTGGAATTTAAGTTTCTTGTTTTTTCTCCTAAGCAATCTGTTTGGTAACACTTCTGCCCAAACAGTTTTCTAGTAGAAGTCATTTTGAGAACATGTTATTAAATCAAGGCCATAGCCTTAATGAAGCAGGTGACAGTCCTAGCACACAACCTCAGACTGCATGCTTTAGGGGCAAGCTGAGCAGCTGGGGGTAGTATCACCCTCCATCTCACAAGTGGAGATAGAAAGGTAGGTCTGACTGCTGGTCTGGTAGTTTCTAGCATTATAGCTGCCCACTGTGCACCTACCATGGCCTGAGGCTTCTGTGGGACTTTACAGTCACCATCTTCTTGGACATTTTTTCATGCATTCCTCATCCTAGTGTTGTGGAGACCATGCCTGAAGTTCTCCTCATCCTCTCCCATTTGTTTGGTGGAGCACATGGTGTTCTTACCAGTTTGGGTGACAGGGCTGATGCAGGTTTTCTTCCTTTGAAAATGCTATATCCTTGGGTTGGAGAGCTCATAAGGTAGCAGAAGATGCTCATGTGGAGTCCTGCTGTGGGTCCAGTTTCAGCCACGTGGCCTGTCTGGACCTGACCTGCTTATCAGTGCCTCAAATTGTCAGTGCCTCAGTCAGATCCCTCAGTTTGACCCATTCCTCCCACTGAAAAATTAGGGGAAGCAGGATGAGAGTTACTTTTGCCCAAGCAAGTGTCCTTGTTGTGCTGGCTGAGATCCTAATGGTGTGTTGCTTGGCTGAGGTCAATGCTGGCTGATCAGCTGCCTTGCTGGCTCTTAACATCTTGGTTTCATCAGGTGGTGGTTCTGCAGTAGGTCAGTTTGTGGTCTTGGTGGGTGGCATGAGGACTCAGGGCTGTAGGCTGTGTAGTTACTGCAACACACCCACAGGCTTTCCAAGTTCAGCTCCTGGCAGGGACACAATAAAGTGAAAGCTCTGCATTTGTGGTGTTGTTAGATTCCAGCACTGACCGTAGAGTGTGAGGGTGCTGCTCTGTGGTGGCCATCAGATGAGTTATGTGATGCTGGGGGATGGGGAGTGTTCCTGTAAGGCTACAGTGGAGTTGCAGAAATGTGTGGGAAAGTGCCTTGGAAAGCATCACTCAAGTCATTTGCTCTCACTGCCTGTTGGGAGTCCTCCTGGAAGTTGCGTTGTCCGTGTCCTGACAAATTTGCCTTTGATCTTGTTGTTAAAAGTGTTTAATGGCAGTGTGGATGCAGCCGAAATACCTAATGAGGACTTTGTTGCTTCTTATAAATTGAATAAGAGCAATCATTTTGAGTGTTTCCAGATGCGAGACAGTGTAGGTCACTTGAAGATAATAAAACAAGAATAAAAATTGTGTATTTCATGTAATGTTGTGTAAATAAATATAAGTTTTTCTACTCTTGTTTATGTGTAAATGTCAAATTATACTTTTTGAAGATATGTTTCTCTTTCTCAGTAAGAACAAGTGTCTTGCTAGCCTTTTCCAAATAAGCAGAAGTCACTTAGATATGTAAATTAATATGATAATAATGCTAAATATAGGAAATCATGGATGTAGTGTGGGCTAGAAGCATAGTAGGGCAGATGATAGTGAGCTCAAGGTAAACTAGTTATCCTCTCATCACTCTGTACAGCAAAGTTAAAAGATTGTAATGTTTTTTTCTGTACTAAGTATATTTAACCTGCAGACTGCATCTCTGCAGTAATTTTTTTCTTTTGTGTTGCTTAGTTCTCTGCAATTTTTTCCTTTGTTCTTCCCACCTAACATGGATTCTTTTGGGGCTAGATACTGTGACTGGGGGAAACTGCAAAGCTTTGTTTTTCATCCTGAAGCTGTGTTAAATCTAGGATATTAGTGTCAGCTGTGCTGTAGAATGGTGTCTTATCTTTTGGGGGCACAGAACACATTCAGCTTAAAATACTGTGACTTGTTCACGAGTGTAACCTTTATAAGTTTAATTTTCTTAAAAAACTCAAGGACAGCTGAAATATTTCGTGTTTGTAAGTTACTTTGGTTTTTGCATCTGTTTTGGAGCTTGCAGACTATACTTAATGATTTCCCCCCAATAATCTTGTATCAGCCCTTGAGTCTGAGGCACTTTAATGTCTGGTAATTGCTCCTCTGTATTTCACACTGTTTTGGCAATACACCAGGGTGTGATTCACTGAGCTCAACAGAACTCAAGAATTGTTTCAAAGCTGTGTGTGTTGTGTATACTAAGTAGTTTGAGACTTGGCCTGAAGACTACGTGTGTTCTGAAATTAGTTGCCTTTTGTAATTTTGTCAGTGTTCCTGTGGTCAGAGAAGGATTTTATTTTTCATTATGTGAAAAAGATTCCCCTTTGTGAGCAGGTTTTTAAACAAAGCCGTACCTACTGCTGTTTACAGGTTAATGTCCTATATTTTGTGGGAGATGGCTGTTGTGAAATAGTTTAATATTCTCAATGTGTTTTTTAAGCTTATGTAACCTTTATCCATTGTGTTTTAATTTCAGATATTTAACTTGATGAAGTTTGATAGCTATACTCGCTTTCTCAAGTCCCCCCTTTACCAGGAATGCATCTTAGCTGAAGTAGAAGGACGTCCTCTTCCTGATCCTCAGCGTGTTCCCAGCAGCCCCACTTCTAAACACAGCGTCAGTTCAGAGAAGTCCAACATCTCAACACCAAAAAAGGTTACCTTTGCATTGTTGTTATCTGAAGACCATGTTTTGAAACAATGTTTTTCAAGTTCTTAAGAAAATCAAAGATCACACATAAAGTACAATTAAAATGCTTGGTTAGAGATGCTGGCAAATATAACTACAAATCTTTATGTACTCAGGAAAATACTTAATTTTTTTATCCTTACCTTTAAATCAGTTTTCTAGCTGTTGATTTCCTGAATTTAATTTTTAATCTTCATTATTGTTTAAATATATGTATATCTATAAATAAAAAGTAAGGGTTATTTTAATGCACCAGTTCAGAAACTTGTTTTGATTGAACATTGGAGTCAAGATGTGATAATTAAACCTTTGCAGAGAGCAGACATTTTATCAGAAGTTTTGGAGAAGGCTTAACCTAATGTAACTCATTTTTGCAGAGGGTAGTTTTTTTAATTTCCTGCCTCTACTGCACTAAGATAATTCTGTGTTAAATAAATAGAGTTGCTTAAAAATTAGACCAGTAGTCTTACTGACTGATCTCCTAACACTATTTAGGGTTTATTTTTTCCTTCATGTAGATAATACCACCATAGCATTACATAACTGTATGGATAAATTATAACTTTTCATTTTTCATGTCAATCACTACAGATTAGCCCATCTGCCATTATGTATTTTTATGAGTAGGAACCTTTTAAAAGTAGTATTTTAAGGAATATTCTAATAATCTCACAAGAATACTAGCTTGTTAAAAAGAAGTTTAGTTTAATATCAAACATTCCTGACATTTGTATTCTTCAACACTAATAAATACTTGATTATACTTGTAAATGTTAAACAGTACTTTGTCATTGCCTTTAAATGCAGTTCATGTTCAAGCCTAGCCTAGGAAAAATACCAAAAGAAATTCAATGCTTTAAAAGCAAGGCAAATGGCCTCTCCACACTAACTTAGGCATTGCTGGTGCGTTGGGAAGAGTTCTTCAATATTTGCAGGCACATTCTGTGGCTTGTTTCCAGCTACTGTTTTCTACTCCCTACCAAGTAACACATTTCCATCTATGTGTTTCTTTTTGTTTCCACTGGTGGGGTTTTTTTAGGTTTCTTTTGATTGCTACTGAGAGGGATGCTGGCATATACACTTGTGCGTGGGGTAAAGAAGACAGCTAACCTGACCATCGCACTCTTGTTTTAGGAAGAAGTGTGGGAAGGTTTATTTTAGCTAATATACTTACAACTGTGATCCAATCAGTGATTTAATTGTGTTTTGGTGATAGCTAAGTGGTAAATCAAAGTCAGGAAGATCCTTAAATGAAGAATCGGGAGAGGAGGACACTGAGAAGAAAAAAAGGGGAACATTCTTTTCGTGGTCAAGAAGTAAGAGTTTGGGAAAATCACAGAAGAGAAGAGAAAATGGTGATTATCCAAACGGTGAGTATTCACATTCCACTTTGTTTCAAGGTTGTTTCAGCAACAGATGTGACTAATCTCATCATGATTAGTTTGCATCTAAGTGCATCCTTGGGAGTGACAGGGGGAAGAGAAGCTGTTGAGTCAGAAGGCCGTAGCGTGGCTAATATCACTGCGAGTTCTGTGGAAGCAGGTTTGCAAGTAAACAGATGAAAGAATTAAAATATTTAAATTTGCTTTTATTGACTTTCATGAGATTCTTTTTGACTTATTGGTACATTCTGAATTTCTGTGTACTGGTAATTGCTTTTTTAAGCAGAGAGCTACTATTTTTGTAGCAAGAAAATTTCAAATCTTTACAGAGAAATTCAGGAGCAGTACATGCAAATAGTGCTACAGTTAAAGCTATTTAAAAATTCCTTCATCTGCATAATCCTACTTTTCTATCAGTACCACAAAGGTATGCTCAATTTTGAACAAAGTTACTACCTGTTTTCATATTTCCTGACTAAAATGTAAAAAAGGAGAGTCAAGAGCTGTGAAAACACCTGTAATCTGCTCTTCTGTTACTTGTGTTTGAGAGTTTAAGGAAGAATTCTCTTTACGAAAACACCTGTACATGGCCTCTAGAGGAGGAGATGAAAGTTTTGCATTAAGTCATTACAATGAGTTAAAAATGATTGAGAAATTCCATGGAAGCACCACATTTGGTCCATATTGTTACTGTGTTTTTTGCTTCTGATAAATGCCCAGACTCACAAGATACCTTTGATCATATGGATATGTTGTGTTGTCATTATACTCACATGAAAAGACATCAGATGCACTTGCTGAGATGATAGACTTAACCTTCTGAAAGTGGCTAGTAATCGTCCTTGTTTTAATTTTCTAACATCATATTTGCACTTTTAAAAATATTAAGTTCCCTTCAAAATAGCTGAAGAGGTAGAAGAATTTTTGAGATTAAATATTTAAATCTTATTTAATCTAATTAATTGAATTTTGATGTTTTTTTAAAATATAAAAGCAAGTGGGTTTATTCAAGAGTTACGTCACCAAGAAATACTTCACCAAAAGTTGTTTCGGTTTCCATGTGTCAGTGCACAGTATAAAGTTTTGGTGGATTTTTTTTTTTTCACTTGCTGATAAAAGTAATTTTTCTGAGCAAAGGAGCTAATATTTGAAATAGTTTTCTGTATTATAATAAATAACAGGCCTCTTTACTCACTGCTGCTTCTTTCCACCAACAGATTCTTTTCAGTCCAATGGATTGTCATACAGACGGGAATCCCAAGGCTCCATGTCATCAACTGCTAGTCTTGACTTGGTAATGGTTGGCTCTTGCTAATGAATAAGTGGGGAAGCTTATAAAACAGGGAATTACTAGCTTTCTAAATAGTGTGGTGTAATTTGTTTGATGTAATACTTTGGGAAAGGCTTTTTAATTGATACAGTTAGAGCACAAGGTAGACTGTTAGAAATGTAATAGTTATATGAATATATCACTTATTTTGTCCTTGTGTTAGAAAGATATGCTTTGCATCTTGTCTGTCTTCAGGTACCAATAAGCTTCCAGAAAAAAGTTTCTCTTTTAAAGGGAGCTACTGCAGGTCTTTATAAACATCTTTTTCCACCCGCCAGAGCTTTGAGATTCAGTTCTGAATAACCCCATGTTAAAGCTTTCCCTCTTCTTGACCTGTATGCTAGTTGCATTAGGCTGATTTCTGTGTTACCAGTGTCTGCTGTGCTGCTTCTCTCTCTGTTTCTTTTAAAGTTATGAGTTCTTGTCATCATGACTCAACTCAGCCCCTAAAATCTGGGTAGTAGGGAATTTTCTTGCAAACACCGAGTTTGTCACACTAAGAAAACAATCAGTGAAGACACTATCTAACCATCAAGTTCTACCTTCACAGTGTAAAACTAATGAAATGCAAAATTCAAACAGTATTAAGACATAAATGTAATATTTTAAATTTATTTTAGCTATATTGATGTTGAGGAAGAATGTAAAAAAAAATAATTAAAAAAAAAAATTCGTGCTTTTGATATCCTTCTAGTAACTATATAATTTTGCCTATGCTGCAAATATTGATCAGGGAAACAAGTATGGCAAAGTCATGTCTATTTCTGTTGCAGAAAAATTTCTTGTCTTAAAAAACAGCAAATGCAAAGCCTCCCTAAAGCAACAACCCCCCATTTCTCTCCCACTCCAAACTGATTTAAATGAGAAAGTTATTGTGAGTTGGATGAGAAACAGCAAGTTGAAAAGAAAAAGCAAGATGACAACCCTAAAAGGTTGTCGAACGCAGTATTTTTGTAGTGTCCTTTTCAGTTATAAGTGAGCTTTTTGTTAAGTTTTTAAAGATACTTTTGATATTTAGTAGTGGTGTTACTATTCTGCTGTTACTCTAGAATAAAGTTTAATGCTTAACCCTTTGTACTTCTAGTTCTTTTTAATAAAAGCAAAAGCATGGTCATGACGTGAATAATTTGAAAATTTTAATTTCTCTGGAGTATATTTTTGTATGTAGAATTCAGATTATGTTAAAAGAAGAGGAGATTTTGATTGAGGAACCTAATGTTTAGAGGTGTTCTTCATCATTTAAATGTTGATTTATAGTGTGCCAATTGTAATTTTTACATCAGCAGGTCATTATTGAGCACAGGCACTTAACTATTTGGATGCTTAATAAGATTTTATTTACTTTTTATGCTTTTTGAATAGAAGTTCTATAATGAACCTTATAACTGTTGTACTCGCTGTCTAAAACTTTACCTGCTCTTGAAATAAATTTAGTTTTATGCAGTGTTGTTATCTTTATCTAAATTTTCCCCCCAGGATTTTAATCTATCTGATATTTGGGGTATTTGAAAGGTTTCTCAAGTGTGGTAGCAAGTACGCTTTGAGGCTTGGTTTGATTCGTGTGGACTCTGAAAGTTTATACACAGACAGTCCTGATTTTCCCATTGGGCACTGACATTTCTTTCTTTTTCCTTTAAAGTCTGAAACCTCAAGATTGCCTGCATTTGTACCAGATAAAGAGAAATCCCCCAAATACTGCTGTGTAAACCTCCCGGATGGTTCATCCAGCAAAATGGCTGTTAAGTCTGGATTCTCTATCAAAGAGGTGCTATCTGGGCTTTGTGAGAAACATGGCATTAACATAGCTGCAGTGGACCTGTTCTTAGTTGGAGGTGATAAGGTATTGCATATTCCTGGGCTTTTTTTGGAAACATTTTCATACTCATTTTACTAATCAGGAATTCTGTTCTCTCAATACTGACATGTATCTCCTGGTTCTGCCTGTAGCTTTATATTGGCAGTGCTGGTTAATTGAAGGAGAATTTTAGTGAATCTAGAACTGTTGAAATTCTGTGATTTTTCTGTGGTGTCTACATTTCAGTAAGCAAAAAAGAGCTTGTGACAAAAATTGATTTTAGATATTTCATCCATGTGGTTTGTCCAGGGAAAAGGTTAGCTTGTATTTAATTGAAAGTATCCACAAAGAAAACAAATGTGTTACAGTAGATGATACTGCTTTAAAGCAAATAGCATAGTGACATTCAGTTGTTCAAAGATGAATGAGATGCATTAATGCTGGAAATAAGGTACAGATTTTAATAATGAGGAAAATTTCCAAAACAGCTGTCTATATGGGGGTGTGTGTGATGGCTGTTAGTTCAACAGAAATGCCTCTAATTCAAAGTTAAACTCTGGATGAAGCATTTATTCTTTTAAATGTGTGCTTTTGATTGATCTACAAATCAACAAATGTGCATAGTTATGGACTTTTGCTTTAAACTCTTTTAAAGACTGTTAGCTGGCCATATTTTCTCTTGCATCATTCTGTGTAATTTATTTAAGCTGAAGAACTAGGCTTGTTTTAAAACACCCAGTTCCTGAATACCTGCAGTCTCCAGGGGAGGTTTCACAAATAACCAAAATAAAACATGCTTTAATCATGTTCCATATTGGAAATGAATATTCACTAGATTGCATGCAACCTATATTAATAATTTTCTGAGTTATTTTCTGAGTATCTTAAAAAAAATTACCAACACAGCTGTTCTTTTTTTAAAATTAGTTCTGTTTCTCTCCTTTTATTCCTGACATGTGCTCTGTAGCCACTGGTACTGCACCAAGACAGCAGCATCCTGGAGTCTCGGGACCTACGTTTAGAAAAACGCACTTTATTTCGGTAAGAGTCAAAAATACTGTCTTTCTCTGGCATTTTCCACCCCATTTTCCATTTTACTTTTTGTGACTGCACCAAAGTATGTTGCCAGTTACCTGTGCAATAAACACAGTAGTTAATGCAGAAAAGAATTTGTCTGAATTCAATTAAAAAATCCACTCAGCCATGTAGTGCAGGTTCTTAGATTGTAATCTGGAGTCCAGCACAAGGGGAGATCTGAGGTTTCCATTCTTTGTACAGGCACATGAAAAGAAATAGGTCTCGGTATCAAGCAAAGAGTCTCGTGAGGACAGCCAGGATGAGGATCCATGGGAGAAACATGGGCTTATAGGAATGGTTCAAACCAAGTGGAGCAGCACCTGATGCTGCAGGATGGAGCTTTCTGGATTGCTCTCTTGGATACAAGTGGGATTTTGATGCCAGGATTCCAGTTCAGGGACACTTAAATACTATTATGATGTCAAGCTACTCGAGCTGAAGCAGTTGTGAACAAGCATGCAGGACAGATGTGTGGGCCAAGAGGGACCTTCCACATCAGGCAGAGGGAGGTTTGTTAGGTTGAAATAGCACAAGAAAGGGATGGAAATGGAACTGCCAGTCTCTTAGTCTTAAGATGAAATGGATATATTTACTGATTACCTGTTCCCATTCAGTTACATCTGTAATTACATGCCCACGTGCAAAATTATTTTAAGATTAATTGTATAAATATAAGTTCATCTGATTATAGATTTATAAAGCTGAATCTTAAACAAGTCAATGTCAAATTATTAGTATGGACATACTATAAATAGGTACATTGTATATTTACCTTTATGTAATATTATTTGATAGCATACTTTTTTCAAAATAATCTGTATTTTTTTTTTCACAAATTAATCCAAACCAGTGCTATGAAAATTCCTGAAACAATTATTTCAGGAAAAAGCAATGAAGTAAAATGTTTGTGTTACATTACTGAGTTGCACTTTTGAGTAAAGTTTATTTTGTTAGGCATTTCTCATTTTGGCTTTTATATTGCTTTTCTTTAGGAAGCAGAGCTAGTTTCTATTTAAGGGTACTTCAGGTTAATAAACATTACATAGCATATTCAATTTTGAAATTGAGATTGAGCAGTCTTTTATTAGGTGTTGAGTTTGCTGAGTTTCTAAATTAAAAAGGAACTTTAAGTAGGCAGCACCATATGGTACTTGTATGTTAATTAAAATGTACAAAAGTTCTACATTATTCCTTTCTCTGGGCAGACACTGTGTAAGCAAACATAGTCAAATATTTGGAACATTTTCAGACATAAGACAAATACTATGTGTCTGTACTAGGTTTCCTGAATGTTTGCTGCCTCTGTGTCAATTACCTCTTAATGATTAAAATTGATCATTTAGATTCAGTAGCTGTTGAATTCAGAAAAAATATGAAAGACAACATTTCAGTTATTTGTGTTTCTTGTGGAAGGGAAAAAAATCAACATGACTAAACATCTTGTGTTTAAGCAATTTGTGTGACAGAAAAGATGGGCTTTACATTTAATCGTGACTGACAAAACTACAGTAAGTGTAATTTCTTTTGGTAATGTGCATTTCTTCTAGTTTTGTCAGTAATAAGCCTGCCCTTTTTTCATACTATAGTGCCATTAAAGGCGAATGAGCCTGTTATGGAGGAACCAGAGCACAGATGAAGAGCATGTAAAAAACGAAAAACAAAACTAAGCACAGTTCTGTGCAGGGAAATAGACATTAATGAATTAGTTGTTTGAGTTTCAATTTTTTTGTTTGGTTTTGGTTTTTTGTTTTTTTGTTATTTTAATGAAATGAAACAAAATAGCATAATAGAATCTGAAGAGAGCTGTCTTTGGACTTTAAATTCCAAGTGAATTTCTTTTACAGCTTTGGTATATTAGCTTCTCTGACAGCAGTTTTTCCTGATACGGTGGCACCAACCCAAAAGTATCATCATCTGGAATTCCACTGTGTTTGTTCCTTTGCTTAAAAATGAAAATATTTGTCCAAGCTCATCTCATGTAATTGAATAAGAAGTTGTGAGTCTATCTTGTGAAATTGTGAGGAAATATTTTTCTTGTATCCAAAACTATAGTATGAGCGTGGAATTGAAGCACTCCTGGACCAGAGTGGTCAGAGTAATTTCACTGTAAAGATGATTTAATTAGTGTGAGGATCATTATGCAAATAGGGTGGCTTATGCCTTCACTCAGCTCTGGCAAGCAAAACAGTAGAATTTTTATTGGAATTACAAATTCTTTATACCTTCAGTGTAGGATAGATTTGTGTCACTGAAGTTTCATCTAGCTGTAAACTAGTATAACTTTGCTGTAGACTGGATTTTACATATTTTGGTACATTTTATTTATCGGAATATTTCATACTTAATGTTACAATTTATATGTTTCAGGCTGGATCTTGTTCCAATCAATCGGTCGGTTGGTTTGAAGGCTAAACCCACCAAACCAGTAACAGAGGTCTTAAGGCCTGTGGTTGCAAAATATGGTTTAAATCTTAATGAACTTGTGGCCAGACTAGTAAGTATCTTTTGATGTAATTCAAGCAGCAATGCTTTCTATCTGAAGAAGATTATGTGATAGTCCCTGAAATGATTCCTATCCCAACAGTCAGGCATTAGAATAGGTATAGTTGGATGTTGAGATAAAATACATCATAGTCATAACCATTATGCTTAACAGTAGCTACCTCAAATATTTAGTCTACATCTGTTTTATATTCCCCTTCAAAATAAATCCAACATCTTAAGTCACCAGGCCTGAACTTAGCTTCTTCCAGAGTTCAGCTCCCATTAGTAGCCAAGGAAAGTTGATTGGGATTAAAGCTTTGTTCCATTATCCTGGGAATCATGAAACTTGCCTCAAATCCCCTTGCAAAGCTGTTTGTGAAGGCAGACTGATTCAACTTCTCTACTACTGAGCACTTGGCTATCATGTTCTCTATTATGCTGGAATGTCTAGGAATGTAAAGTTACTTTTGTGGTATTTCTAGTATGTATCCTGTCTTAGCTGAGCCAGTCCATGTTTTTAGGATAATTGAAAATCCTGTTGGTATAAAGATAATTTAATAAAATTACAAAATAACAAAATACAGCCAATTTAGAATATTAAATAATCTCAAACATCCTCTGAAAAATATGATGTGCTGAAGATAGACACTAATGGTTCTAGTGTACTTGTGCACACTTTCAAATTGGATGATTTTTTTTTGTTCTCCATGTATCTTCTTTTCCGTGAATACCATTCTCCTCACAGAAACAAGTTACGCTCATTGGCATCAAGGTAGTTTTACACCAATGAAATGAACAGTTTTAGAATGGTAGAAGAAGGATATATTGAGGCTACACTGAAACATAGAAATGCTGTCCTTATTTTCTTTCAAAAATATCAGACTGTATAAATTTGTTCTGAAAACAGCTTTTTTCTTATATACAAACTGTGATCCGACTTTAGAATGGTGAGCAGGAACCACTTGATCTTGGTGTCCCTATATCTAATCTGGATGGTCAGCGGGTTGTTCTAGATGAAAAAGAACCAACAAAGGGTAGAGGTAAGTTGGTATGAAAGCTTTTAATTATGATGTCAAGTGAGTTTCATAAACCCTGACTGGTTAGTTTCTTCTGTTGATGTGAAGGTGAGATTAATGTGATTAAATTATATGTGTCACATGGAGCATGTATTCTTTCTAACTAAAAGGGAGTGCAGTTTCTGAAGATTGAAAATTAATCTGTTGATAAAAGTACTTTTGCTGTGAGAAATGTTACATTACTAATATTTGAATATTTTACTTGCATTCAGGCATGTATCCACATACCTATTTAGGGATATAATGCCTGGTGATAATAATGAACATAAAGTGCCAAAGAACATCTCTGAATTTGGCAATTATTTAATAAGAAACACTCTGTATAAGCAAAGCAGATGCAGTTTGGGCAGCAGCTGTATATACTGCTATCATAACTTCCTTCTTTAGCATGAGGAAGTAGCAGAGCCTACTTTTCCAGGTTTAAATAGTGATTTCTGGAGATAACTCTAAAAAGGATATGGTTTGTGGTTACCCTAGGCAAAAAAAAAAAGAAAAATAAAGATTTGTCAACTGAATAGTTGACGATCTTTTGGCAGAATTAACTCTAGATTAATGTAAGCAACCTTGAGAATAAAGGTTTGGTTTCATTAGGAGACCTTTTTATAGATATAGAACACTTAGTTTTAAAAATTAAATTAGATAGGGCTAAATAGACTTAGAGCGGAGATGCTCTTTGAGGAAGAAGTGGGGTAATAAAGATGAAGGATTTATTGAGGAGAATAATATCACATTTGTCATTTTTCTAGTAAACAGAACCAACTGTTATTTTGAAAAAAGTTATCAATCTAAATATTCCCAGAGATAATTAGTTTAAGGATTACAAGTAATGCCTAAATCCAAGGTGCTGTCAGTGGCTGTAAAAGACTAAATCATAGAGGATCATTCTAGCAGTGGGTTGGTACAATTTGAAGGAGCCATTTGGTTGTTTAGAAGATGACAAGGAAGATATGGCAATGTCTACAAAACAACTGATGCATGAAGCAGGTTGGAAAAGATTCAACATGACCTTTCAATGATCTTTTCTGCTGATGTTTTTTTCTTGTTTAAATTCTAAATTTGAGAATTGCAAACTGAATTACAGCTCGGACTTCAAAATTATTTGATCTAAAGCAACTGAAAATTTAGAACTTACATGAAACTTCAGCATCTTTAAAAGTATTGCCAGTATGAGGAAAATGTGAAAATGGGAGGGAGATTCTGGTAGGTTTTGACTGAAAAGTACCAGGAGTATCAACTGTGCTCACTCTTTATTTTCTTATACATCTTTGAGCAATTTTAAAGGAAAAATCTGTTTATTTGCATTGTTGTCACTTAAATATTGCTTCTTTGGGAAATAATGAATTGGTAGTTACAGAAAGTGTGTTTATGTTTAGTGTTTTCAGATAGACAAAAAGCTCCACTGGTAAAACAGACTGCAACTGTAACTACTTCAAGAAATCAAGTATCTACTGTAAGTCTTCTGCAATGATTTTTGTCCCTTAGATCATCTTTTGTTTCCTTCTAGAATTCTGTACTAAAGGCTGCATTCATCCATGATTTTGAATCAGCCAGATTATGTAACTAGATTGAATATAGCTGTAATTCATCTGATGTTTTTCCACTGTCAACAGCATTTATTTGTGAGAAATTTGTCTTCGTGATGAATCAAATAACTCTTCCACTGTGTTGTGTTTGTTGTTTCGTGTTTCATTGGCTTATCTATGTTTGAAAGTCACTGAATTACTCTGAGATTTTAAGGCCCTTTCTGCTATGTGAATTCTTCAGAGTAAACAATATTATATTTATTTATGCATTTTTGGGAACTACTGTGGCAAGTGTTCTATGCCACATTGGAGACAAAACTAAAACATTTATTGCGGTGTTAGAGAAATATCTTTCCAAATTAACTTTTTCGTTCCCTTAGACCATATTATGTACACAATGATATAGCCTAAATGTAAGCAGTACCTTAACTTTCCTTCTAACGCAGGGAGAGGGAAGATCTCTAGGAAAGTCTAATTCTATCAAAATGAAAGGCGAAAATGGAAAAAATGCTAGGGAAGTCCGGCTGTCAAAGAGAGAAGACTCTATTGCAAAGATTGGGAAAAAAAAGTGTCAGAAAATTAATTTGGATGAAGCAGAGGGTATGTGAACTTTATAGCTTACATATTAACTTAAGTAGTCTTAGAAAAATGAGAGTTTTGTATCTGTGTGGGATAAGGTGCCATGTGTTTAATCCTGCATTGTGAAATCAATCATGATCATAATATTTTTGTTTGATGCTGTGTTTGACTTGTCTTTTTTTTTGTTTTTGTTTTTTTTTAAGTTGAGGGTAAAATTTTAAGAATACCTAAGGATAGATGTAGGTGCCTAGTGGGATTTTCCAAAGTGAAAGGTACCTAATTCCTGTAAAATGAAGAGGAATTAGATACTCAACCGCAGTTGAATATCCCATTTGATACCTTTTGCAAGCCACATAGCAGCTTGCCTTTCTGTTCACCTTTGCATGAGTGTTCAGCTCCCTCCCTGAAAGGCATTGTGCACAGTAGTGTGGACCTAACTTGCTCAGGTGAGAATTTTTGTGCATGTTCTGCTGAAGTCTGTAAGACTCAGGGCAGTACAGTCTGATGGCTGGGGAAGAGCTGAGATGGGCAGGAGTAAAACTTTGTTTACATTCAGCATGTGCACTGGAAAGGTGATATCACTGGAAAATAAACCTCACAAGAGAATTTAGTTTCTTACAGAGAGATGTCCATGGGAGAAAGAGGAATAAAAATTATGTAGCACTAGAAATATGGATAACAGCCTCTGCCCTAGGACATTAACTGGAGCAGTTGCTTGTCTTGTAAGCCCTATGCTTTCCCAAGTAGAAAAAAATCAAAGGGCATATTTGACCCACAGATTAAAATTTACTGCTGAAGTTACCCAGTATGCATATCCAAAGCCTGGTTATGCACATTTATGCAGCACATGAATGTTTATCTGTGAATGTTCATCTGTGAGTAAATGTCCACTGACTAGAACTGAGAAAAATGCTATGGCTAAAAGTTGTACTGCAAAATAGATTTTTTTTTTTTAAATATAAGTGTTATTACAAAATATTTCATTTTAAAATAGTTCATTTTAAATTATTTTCTGTTGCTTACTATTTTGTTAACTTGTTTTCCATATTTTAATATTTTCATTTTTCTTCCTAGGACTGAGTAAAACATTAACATAATTTGAAAACTTCAGAATTCGAGGCTTTCACATTTTATTTTGAATTTTGTGAAATTTGTCAAAGTTTGGAAAATGCGTACCAAATGTTGTAGACTGTTTTTTTAATGAAAAAACAACTGTTCTATGAACTTTGAAATTTCAGAAAGAAACATTTTTGTATGACACATCTTAGAAATGTTGCATGTTTTAATATGCCTACTGCCATTTTGCAAAACTTTGGCAATAAGAAGCATTTTGAAGCTTCCATCTTGGCTACGTTTGGGTTTTATGGCATTTGAGAAAGCATGTTAAAAAGTCATTTTTACAAATACATTGCAAAGCCTGCCAAATATGAATAGATTAGGAATATGGTCGTACAAGTGCAAGTGTATGACTTCTTATTATGCTAAGTTAAAACTGATACTAACTTTCTCTTGCTTGATTTTGTAATGGCTTTTGCTTCAAACAATATTTATAAGCTGGATTGAAACTATTGATTTTAATTAACCTGTTGGAGATGGCCTTTTAAAGCATCTTTTAATATTCAGTAGCTAAAGTGCTCTCTTCTTGAAAAAGTAGGACATGCAGAGACCCTATATTAAGAATATAATATTTTTATATGTATATGTTTTGTACCAAAGAGTTTGTTTATTGTTGTGATGCTTCTTTTTTGAGGAGTGGTATAATTCTTGGCTTATAATTGCTAAGTTTCTTGTTGCCAAGTTTTGAAACTTTCTAGAACAGTGTTGATTTACTATGAGTATTATTTATATATAGAAGCATATTAAACCATTGGATATCATTAAGGACATGATCAGAAAATCGCTTCTAATTGTGTTAAAACCTCTGTAAAAAAGCTGCCCCATTGCTTTTGGTAATGGTTCCTTGGATGGTTATTGACTACCTGTAAGCTACTGATTCATTGCAGCACCAAGTAAAATGGGGTTACTTAAATCATCATCTGATCATACCCTGTGATGATAACATCCTGGTTTAAAACTACACCATGAATTGAATTTAAACTGTGATAAAATATAATTAAACTGAGAGAAATTCAATATAACAAGGAAGTTTGCAACATTCTGAGTCAATGTTCAAATGGCATGGCTATTTTTGAGTTAAGATGGGTAAAACCCGTCCAGAATATAAAAACGTGCACCCATTGTCTGTAAGACCAGAGCCTTGTTTTGTATAAAGAATTAAAAATCCTGTGTGTGTGTACAGATCTATTAACTGCATAAAATAGAAGATGTGTTCAAGGCTCAGTGAATTGCAGCTGTTCTAAACTGCAAAACTCTTACAATAGCAATGCTGATGGTCTTAATTATAGTGATGCTAGCGAACATTGCTGCAATTGAAAAAGTTCCTAATTAACATGGGATCTTCTTTCAAGGCAGCATTGAAAGAGTTGGAGATCTTCATGGAAAATAAATGTGCTGAAATTGTACGTTTTAATGGCATTGCACTTTCTGACAAAAACTTGTCAATTTTGGGTTTTTCCCCAATAGAATTTTTTGAACTCATATCCAAAGCTCAAAGTAACAGAGCAGATGACCAACGTGGACTGCTAAGGAAAGAAGACCTTATTCTCCCTGACTTTCTTCGTTTACCACCCACTGGACCAGAACCATCGTCATCTACTCCCGCAGGTCCTAAAGGCTTCCCCAAGCGAGTTTCAAAAAGCGATGGCAGTGATGGATGTACATCGCCAAGTGGAAAACAGGAGTCTGTACAAAACTTTAATGAAAATTCAGTTAAGAAAATGGGTTACTCAGAAAATAAACATAAATCTGCCCTGGCGGCACTCCACAGTCAGAAGACTTTCAGTGTTCCTTTTAGTCCTCCATTGTCTCCAATTCCGCATGCACAGGAAAGCAATGCAGCGGTGTGGAAAAGGCAGTCAAGAGAATTGCAAGCCGAAGGCATACAGATGGTAGATGATGAGAACGTGGCAGACTTGACTCTTGTGGCTGAAGGAGATATTAGTAGCCCTAACAGCACTTTGCTACCACCGCCACCGCCGACACCACCGTCAGACATCAGTAAACTCACAGAAGCCAACTATCCACCCCCAACTCCTTTTGCAGGTAATCAGGAAAAATCTGGATATCAGAGATCCAATTCAGGTATTTCTAGATTTTAATAGTCTTTCCTTTCGCGTAAAACTACTTTTCCTTGGCACTGTTAATCAGTATTTGGCACCCATTTAAAACAAGAAAGAAAATTCTCTCTGCACCTTAATTTTTTTTACAAAAGCAAAAAGGAAAAAAAAAAAAAGATTTTAATTGCCTTAGTCTATGCTAACTGTAATATTTCTGGTTGCCTTTAACAATGTGCTTTTGTTTGGATTTGGCAGGTGGCCAAAAATGGACACATGCAGATAAACGTTTGAAATACATCCAAGTGCTATAATTATCTCATTCACCCTCAGAGTACAAAACAGGGTATCAGCATTTTGAGCTCCATAGCACTGTTGTGTTCCAGATTTTCTGATCCATTTCTCATAATGAGATACATGATTAGGGTTTGGAAGTTTAAGTACTTTAGCAAAAACCCTAATTATGTGTTGAAATTGCAGTACTATTCATGATTAAAATTTTAAACGGATAAACCTCACTATAAAAAATATTTCTCTAATAAACTAGATATTTGTGTCTAAAAATAAAAATGCTATTTTTTTTAACCCATACTTTGCTACACAAAGTAATAGATTGCATCTATCACACTTTCTCCCAGAATATTCACATGCCAAATAGCTCTTTCTATTAGAAAATTTTAAAGGAAATATATAACTTTTTTAGGCTATAAGTTTCATGGTCTAGCAATATCACAGAGCAATATTAGCCCAAGGCTGAAGTATGGAATTTCTTTATAAACATGGACTCTAATAATAATTGCTATTACCAGAAACAAAAATTTGAAGACGATGGGTGTCACGACATTGACATTTTACAGTCATTGTAGTGTACATTTTAATGTAAAATATAAGAAGAGGTATCTATGTGCTACATTTATTTTTGATGTTTCAGAAACATATGGTGCCATAATTTGTATGATCACATTTCTTTGTGACGTGGGAATATACATTTTAATTATTTATCTTTTTACACAGAGTATTTGATACTGTTCTTTATCTGTATGGTTGATGATTTGTAAATACTTCTTTGGTTGTTGGATGCTTATAAGCAATTTATTTCATCCTCTTGGTAGTTTAAAAACAAATTCCTTTATTAGTAGTATTTGAGAAATGTTCTATAAGTGCTACCACTTAATTTCTGAAACTGAGTATTGGACTGACTTGTAACCAGTGCCTATGAATAACAGAACCACAAAATGTACTTCAGACATATTGATGTATATATGCATAGATTTGTGTTGGTGTCTTTCTGATAATATGACAAGTGTACAAGATAGGTATCAATTTGCATATTTTTCAGTGAGAACTGTTAAAAAAACCATTTGCACTTAAAAAAAAACTTCATGAATTTACAATATTTTAATGCATGCCATACATTTCTGTGTAACAACTGAGCTGTAGCTTTCCCTTTTCCCACTTTCTACTTTTTACTTTGTAGAAATCTTTGTGTAGTTTTCACATGTATTTTGTATCTTTGTTCTCTCAGGAGTAATAAATTCTAGGTCTAGTTACACAAACTGGTTTTAAGCTTTGATTTTCTTCATTATTTGAAAAATTCTTTCAGTCCTGGATTGCAGATTCTGATTGAAATGATCTTCTTATAACAAACAGATTAACAGATACAAACTAGCAATTCCCATGAGACAAAGTTGACAAATGTTAGATTTGTTAATAACTCAGATATCAAAGGGAAAATGCTGTCTTGAGATGCTGATGGGTCACATGTGGAATCCATAGCATTGCCATGTGCTCCAGAAGGCAAATAAGACAGATTTCTTTTGAATTAGTCTCAACAGGAACTCCTGAAAGGAGACTCTCTTCTGTCTTTGGGTTTGTGGGCTAAACTTTGTATTCATTACTTTCCCTCTTATTTTAAACTAAAGCGACTCTTCCTTGGTCTTTAAGAAATGAGCTGGTGATTTCAACTTGTTTGATGTGAATAACCAATGTAACCACCTCTTTATTTGGGAGGAAATGAAGGGTCGGATGGGTGCTGGAGACCACACTATTCTTTTCATTCTTAGAGATGGGCCCTGCCTAACAGCACTGTGAAGCCAAATTGAAAAAAAAAAAAATAAAATTCTGCAGAGAGGTTTGTTGTGCTGTTAACTAGGTCTCATTGTCTTCTGGGGGATAAAAATTCAGTTTTTCCAAAAGTCACTGTGCTTCCACTTATTTTTGGACCACCATGAAAGAAAAAGAAGCAGTTGAAAGTCCTCTAGCAGTTCCCATTTTAAAATTATTCAGACCTTAATATCCTTTTAATATCCTACATATTGAATTTTGTTTTTTGAATGGATTTTAATTAGCATGTATTCCAGCTGGTCTTCTGTACGTTCTCTGGTGATTGTGTCTTATTTTTCTGTCATAGTCACCTGTGAGAGACGTGTAAGTAATCAAACTAATTTTGCAAAACTACAAATCTAAATTTCTTTTAGCTTTGTGACAAACTGGATTCGTTTCTTTTCCTCCTTTTTTTTTTTTTTTAAGGAATAACAGAAATCTGAAAGAAAGATGTGAAACACTTTTCCTTTTTTTCCACAATCTTATTGCATACAATAACTGTATTCTATGCTCCTTTCATCACACACTCCTGTTTTATGGGAACTGTATTCTACAAAAGAACGGTGATTTTATGGAAAAAGTGTGGGCTGAAACAAAACTTTTCTATTTTCATGATTTCATGGAGTTTGCATGGAAACGCTGTTCAATGATGTACATAATTATAATAAAGACTTCTGGAAACCCTCCAGTCAAGAATCGAAATCTCAGAGGACTAAATCATTAATAATGGTTGCTTTTTTAAGTGCTTTAATGGTTCTTCATTCATAATCTCCAATCAATGGAAATCACATTTCTGATTGGTTTATTCAATTAAAGTGTTGGGATATAAAGAAAAATCATGACTACTTAATTTGAAGAGGTCTGTAATCTTGGTTTCAAATTGACATAAAACCAAATGATGTGTGTGCTTACCTTGCACACATTTGGCTTTATCATTGGGTCTGTATGTGCTGGGAAAAGGGCTGGGGGGAATGAAGTGGTCCCTCGTGTTCTGCAGGGGGCAATTTGCTCATGTGGTAAAGTCAGGTCAGTGTCCATCCCTGTAATGGGTAACCCTGGAGGCTTTTTTCACCTGAAGGTCTCAAAAGCAAAATGTGAACAGTGGGAGACAGTAAAATGAGGTTTTCATTGCTCAGAGCTTTTGAGAGCACTTGAAGCTTTGTTCGCAGTTCTTAGCTTTCTGAAATAAGTGAAATGGTTCTCTACTATAGTAATGCTTAGCTATGAAGTAAATATCAAATCAGTCAGCAACACAGGAATCATTACTGATTCTAGTTGCATTACTCATCAGGAAAAAATGTCTTTATTTCGAATAAGCTGCTAGTTCTGGCAAATTTCCCACTTTAAGAATCAGAGTTTTCTGGAATCTGAAGACTAATTCCGCATGTCTCGGCATATAACGGTGGTGGTACCTGTCTGTGGAAGAAATAATTATCGTGTGGTGTGATTGGCTTGAAGTGATGCATTCATTTTTGAAAGTGCTAAAATGCCCATTTCATCTCTTTGTTGTTGGTGTGTGGTTTTTTTGTTTTTTTGTTGTTTTTTTTTTTTTTAATTGCCTGGTATAGTCAGAGTACTTTGAATGTTGTCCAGTTTCTCCCAGGGGGTCAGGCACACGCATTACCCAAGTACAAAATAGCTGGCATGGGTAAAGGCAGCCTTCCAAACCTTTAGTCTCCTCAAGAGCTGTGAATATTAAACCACAGGCCTTGCACTAGATTATTTATTCAGCAATATTCCACTGGCCTGCGACTTATTCATCATAATTGTTTGCTCTACTACAAAGTAGGTGGGCATTTAGTTGTAATGGCACCTGGACTTTTTCAGGGAATACCATTTCATCCTGAGGTAGTACAATGTGCAGCAATCCAGACTGAAGTTGCACAGACTGTAGATTTGATTCCATCAAATTGCTTTTCCTTCTGTTAAAAAACTCCCTGTTTTGTTTTTTTTTGGTTTGTTTGGTTTTTTTTTTGGATGAGAATTATTCTTAAAATTACAGTTAATGGAATTATTGCCTACCAATAGGCAGGTATTTCTTTTGAGTAGATGTATAGACTGGATCCATCAATCAAATGAAGAGTTTATTAAAATATTTATTAATAAGAATATAATGTAATTGGTTAATGGAGAGCCATCTAGCAGAAATAAAAGCATGGTGAACTGTCTGGGATTACACTTCAATAATACGCCTGTGGAAGTTAAAGGGTGACTTCAGAATATATAAAGTTACATAATTTTTTTTTAAGGCACTGCTTGCTTTCTGAAATAGATGTAAAATTGTATCCTCAAAATAAACTTGCTTCCCTTCTTATTGGAAAGATTTCTGTCAGAAATGGAGTAGTTAGTACCAGTGCTAGGATGTTTTTGTTGTGAAAGATAAATTATGCAGAAATAGAATGCAGGGTGGACTCTCAGAGCCTGGGGCTGGCTATTGTTCCCAAAGACAAAAAGAAATTTCCCAACTCCTCCTTTTTATTTTTCGCAGGGAGGATGCAGTGCATCACAGCTGAGGAACAGACATCAGATAATATCAGTGTAATTTCTCTGACTTCACTTTAGTAGCCAAAAAACTTTTCAGGGCTAGTGTTCTAAGGTTCTAAGGCTAATGAATTCCAAAGGCAAAAGGGTTTGTGATAGTTAAGGAGATTAAGGGCAATCACAAGGCTGTGTTCAAAATGCCAAAACAAACCTTTGTTTTTGTAATAATATTTTACATTATTAATATTTTACATAATATCTTAATTCGTGTGGCATATTTTAGAGACAATCCAGTGGTGTCCCCTGTGTAACTCACGATAACCACATAAATGAAAACATACATAAAAATTTAAGAAAGGGAAGGGATTATGACTTAAGAGATGTAAAAATAATGTAAATTATTATATCTAACAAAGGCTGTTGTCCTGCAGTTACTTATCCAAGATAATTGGATTCTGGATCAATATAAATAAGTACTCGTGGGGATCCAGAAATACTCAGGCCAGAGTCTGTTAATCCTCTTTTAATCAGAGCATGATTAAATGGGAGAATTACATGCAGTACATGACTGTGATCCACAACAAACAAAGGAGAGTCTAGGGCAGACAAACTGGAGGCAGGGAAGGCCTTGGGGGATGATTATTTGAAATGCAAACTGATTCCAATCAGGGAACAAGATACGCATTTTAGAAAGAATTGCGAATTTTATCACTGACCAGATAAAATGTTAGGAAAATGGCAGCTGCTCTTTGAACCAAACACACCTGGGCTAAAACCAGATCTGTGCAAACCTGTGGCAGCATTTGGGTGATGAAATGAACTTTGTTGAATTATTTGGTGAAATGTAACCTGTAGCTCTGCAAAACCACACTTCAGAATTTCCTAACATAAATAACATAAAATAAATAACATAATGAATGGCAGATTAAATTAAAATGGATACAAGTAATTCAATCCACTGTTTCCCCAACACACTACTCTCTGCAAAAGTTAAATCTGCCCTCACTGACCACTGATGGAAAACCAAAATGAATGGTAACAATAAATGCTGGAAGGTCAGACTGAGGGCTGAATATGTCTAGGCTGCTTCAGGGATGTTTCATCATGTCCACGGCTTGGAAAGTATTAAAAATTATGTTAATTTTTGCAGTGGAGAAACAAAAGGTTTGAGCAAGTTGGCCAGTGTTATTGAGGGCGTGTATGTCTGCCTGGATCAAAATTCACGACTTTTCATGTTCCTGGCTTTTAAATGACATTGTGTACAGTTCCTTCAGCTGCTGTTGTAGCCATGTATATAAAAGGTCACTGCCCTCAGCAAACACAGGTTGCAGTGTTTCCTCTTTTACATCTCTATGCCCCTGGTGAGCAGCAGTGGCCATACCAGCTCCATGGAATATTCCAAATTTGTCTTTCTGAACAATATTTTGTGCTTTGTTCTTCTTGTGAATACTTTGGAGATGAATGCAATGAAAGGATTTCTATCCACCCTGTCTTTCTAAACGCTGCAAATGTTTTCCAGAAATTCCTAGGACGAAAGTAACTAAACTGGTAATGTAGAATGTTGCTGCTTTGTATAATAACCCATTTCCTAGCTTTGTGCTAGGCTACATTTTACTGAGTCAGATTTCAAGGCACTGAGCATATGCTGCAGTTGCTGTTTCATTGTGCAAGTGAAATTCAGCATATAAAGTCAAATTTCCTTTGAAAAGATTTAGCATAAACTGTAGGTAGGAATCTTTTATTAAATCTACTTTCTCCTTGGTGCTGTATCAATTAAGAGATGAAGGAAACTCTTAAAGAAAATTTAACCTGCGGAATTCCAGAACTTGAAGTATCCTTTTCCCTCCAGAACCGTAGATCACTTTCCAAACTTGTAAAAAAAGATAATGCTCTCAGTAGTAGCAGTGTGTCAGCCAGTGTGGAAGTAATTTATCCCCCACTTAAAAGAATCCACATCTGGGAGGGCTAAAATTCCCAACAGTTTGGGACAGGGAGAAGTGTCTTTCCCAAAGTGAAACTGCCAGATTACACCCATGTTAAGAAAAAGAGTTACTTGTACTCCCATATTTCCAGGGCACCGAAGTGAACACTCACTAAAGGAGTGACCATCGCAAAGCTGCTTTTCTAAGTCGTGTGAAAAAGGCTCTCCCAGGCAGCGAGTCACCACCTTAGGACAGGCTCTGCGGGGCCAGAGACTGCAACAGTGTCTGCCCAATCTCCTACATTACAGCACACACCAGAGCCCCACTGATTTGGAGATTGAAAATCACTGATGACATTTGGGGGTGGTATATGCCAATAAATTACCAATTTCAGGAGTCGTTCCTGAAAACTTCGGTGGTTTCTTTTCACTAGAGTTATATTCTAAGTATTATAAAATACTTCAAACAAATTTTTATCTGCTGTAAGTCAGCACAAAATCATTATCTGGAGCTCATTCTTTTTTACTGAGGCGTGATCCTCTCTAACATTAGAAGTTATATGGCTTGGATCAACGGTGTGGAAGTCAGCAGGATATTCTTGTTATCTTTCTGTAGAACTGAGAGCCATCTAAATAGTAAACAATTCTGACAGGAACAGTAGGATTTTAGCAGAGGTAGCATGATNAAAATATAATTGTAAAGTGTTATGGGTGAACCTTTAAATCCCCAAACATCTGTATTAGACTTAGAGTTATATGATCCTATCATTGCATTTGAGAATTAATGCTGTTCCTGAAATTTCCTTTTCTTTTGTACCTCCTCTTTGTCTGTAATTTGGCCAAATGCTCCCTTGTTACCAAACTACCAGGAAGACAATGTCTTGTGAGCTCTTGCTTAGATCTTAGACTTTGAGGAGTATTTTATACAGAAGAAAAAGACTTCCCTTTGTCTTCCTCTGTGAAGGTGGTTCTCTCTAATCATGTTAAATTCAGAATGCTTGAGAATAATACACAAAATCCAAATATCAGGAAAAGAGAAATATTAGTAATGGAAGTCAGGAGATCAGCCAAGCAGTGCCTGCTTGTGACCTTTGGAAAAATGCAGATGGGTGCTGATGAGTGCAGCCTTCTAAGCAGTCATTTGGCTGTGAGTCTGTGAAACAGCAGATCTCTTTAGGGACAAAAGATGACATGCATTATCCCATCTTCAAACCAGATGGAACATATTAATGGGATCAGATGCCCAAGAAAATTCCTTTAGAGCTGCAAGGAATGCTTAGCAGGGGAGGTGGAGATTACCAATAGGTGTGATAGTGCTATTCTGGGCTGGAAATTCATCTGTGTGACCGCTGCTCTAAGCACTGGCTGCCTTTCCCTTCTGAAGTTAGGTAGGACCTTTGACAGATTAGATTTGGGAAAATCTACTGTCATTCCTGACATGCTTTGTGCAAGGCAAAGCAGTCCACAGAGGAGGGTTCCACAGAGGTTTTCATCACTTCAGTGCAAGAATATATGAAGAGAAATTTTATCTGTGAAATCTCTCTGTACCTTGGATGGTGCCCTGTGTAGCTAAGTGTGTTCAGGTGTTTGCTACTCAAACCCAGAATATGAGAAAGAGACCAGTGCAAAAGTGTTATAAGCATCATTGAAACTGCATTATGAAGCTCCACTGAGTACATGCAAACCTTGAGTCTATTTAAAAACTTCCGAGATACATTTATACACAAGCTAGTTTGGAGAAACTCTCCTGTTATTTGTGTTAAACAGCCTTGGTTCATAAAAGCTTTTATTAAAAAAAAATGAGGGGAAAGAAAAAGCACATTAAAATATTTTTTTCTGTGTAGTGCTCTTCTTGACATCATCTTCCTCTTTGGTGTAGATGAGTCAAGATCTTTTCTACCCTGACAGGAAAAGAGAAATCATCTTCACAATGTCATCCCTTAGCAATTCCGTATTCCTTTGAACCAGTATTTCAGACAAGATGTTCTCTATTACTGTCCTGCCTCTAGTAGTAATTTATTTGATGCTACAGAGAGATTGCTCTTGAAGAGGTCATTAGTAGAACAATATGTCCACAATGCAGATGTATTCCTGTTGAGGAGCTTATGTCTTGAGAAGCCTGAGAGCAAACATTGACCTTGTTTTTGCTGTGTTCCTTTTAAACAACTTGCACACCCAGTTGCTTTGTGTAGTGACTCAGTGACACCATAATTCCAAGACTTAATGGCATTTCTTATATTTAGCCGTAGAAGGACTTAGCAACCAAATAAATACAGTAATATCGCAGCTCTCATAGCGTTCCTCAGCAGGAGTTTCCGGCTCTTTCATCTGCTGTGCCCTGTTAATGCAGGCTGAGTCTTCTGACAGTGGAAAGTGTTTCAGCCTAGTTTGAGTCAGCAGAGCTGTGAGACCTTCCACCACCATCAAAGTTGTTCCTTTACATTATAGGAGGATGTATCCTCAGCACTAGGACACCTGGGTGACTCACACTCTGTCAATGCAATGTATTTGTGGTAATTTGTCATTAGTAGGCATTTTAGAAACTTGCAGCTCTTTTAAATCAACTTGAAAGGAGAATCAGAGATCTTCCTCAAAGGGTGTAGAATAGTAGATTAAAGAGATCAAGAGTACAATTTAGTACACTCACTTAGGATAAACATTTCAGAACAGAAGACTAGCATTTTGCACCACAGCCATGCAAGCAGCAGTTAAAATTAAGCCCATTTCACTGCAGTAGGAAGATTTAAACACAAAGTGTAATATAGTCCCATTAAATGTTAGCTGTAATTTAGTAGGCTGGAGTCGTGCTGGGCTAACAGGGCTGAGAAAGCTTTCTGCCTCTCTCTGCTCAGCTGATTTGTTTGGAGTTTGATCTAATTCCTCTGAAAAAAGGCAAGCATTACTGAATGGCATATCTACATTATTCATGTGGGGCTGCACTGTAGCTAAAACACTAAACATTGCACTACTTAGAATTTTAACTTATTTTTCTTAAATAGAAAGCTTTAACCCTCAAGAAGACCCTGGAGTGATTTGATTGAAACTGTATGAAAGTGCTTTTTTTGTCTTTTTCATTTGCATTTTGCCCCTTTTCCATGTCAAAAAGTTCTTGATTACGATGCTTATACACTGAAATTTCTTTTCCTTGCATAAAACGGTACCAATCACTTTGTGGAACAAACACAAATCAAGGATTTGAAAGACAGCTATGGGATTTAACCACATGAGTCTCGTGGGGTTTGTGTGGCTAAATGTGCTGGTCAGGCACTTGTGTGTGCTACAGCAAAACATTTAAAAATATTTTGGGTAAAGCGTGTTGGAAAAGGTGGATAAAAAGATACACGGAAAAAAGGAATTAAATATGAAATATGAGTCCTTATTCAGGTCTGCCTTTGTGCCTTGAAGCTTCTCTGTCTGGTGTAATAATATCAGGTCTCTCTCCCTGAAAATGTTGCCCCTTTTTATATCCTTAGAGTGGGGGAACATCAACTACAGAAATCATGTTGTTAACTGTGGTGCAGATCCTGAAATCAGCTCCTCCTTCATCCTTCCCTTCCTGCTGCTGTTGACACAGGCAAACCAGCTTCTATTGATTTGCTATAAGAAGGTCCCAGCAGTTCACAGTGTCCCACCTAATACAAAACTAGCTTTTGGGAGCTCAGGTTTAAACTGTGGTTATCTTGGGATAGTAATGACTTCAAGTGTGTAGTTTAGAGAAGAGGCCCAAAGCATGGCAATTGTGGTTTTAGAAGCGCTGTACCAAAACCCAAAACCAAACCAAAACAAAATGATTAAAAAAAAATCCAGGTGTTTCTTGAGTATTTAAAGCCAAGCTCAGAGGGTCACTTCAGAGGGACCTCAATAGGTTGGAGAATGGACAGAGAAGAACCTGAAAGTCAACAAGACTAAATGCAAGGTCTTGCACCTGGGGAGGAACAATCCCATGCACCAGCACAGGCTGGAAAAACAGCTCTGAGGAGAAGGACCTGTCCAGGAGCCAGCAGTGCCCTCATGATCAAGACTGCCAACAGAATCCTGGGGTGCATTAGGAAGAGCACTGCCAGCAAGTTGAGGGAGGTGATCCTGCCCATCTACTCAGCCCTTGTGAGACCACAGCTGGAGTACCATGTGCGGTTCTAGGGAAAAGGGGTAAGGAGCAGGTCCAGAGGAGAGCTACTAAATTGGGCAAGGCTCTGGAGAATCTCTTAATAGGAAAGACTGAGGGAGTTGGGCTTGTTCAGCCTTGAGAAGAGATGACTGAGAGGGACCCTCATTAGTGTGTGTAAATAGCTGGAGGGAGGGTGCCAAGAGGATGGAGCCAGGCTGTTCTTGGTGGTGCCAACCAGTAGAACAAAAGGCAATGGGCAGAAACTGATGCACAGGAAATTCCACCTGAATATGAGGGAGAACTTTACTCTGCGGGTGGCTGAGCACTGGGACAAGTTGCTCAGAGGGGTTGTGGAGTCTCCCTCACTGGAGATATTCCAGAACCATCTGGATACAATCCTATGCCATGTGCTCTAGGATAACCCTGATTGAGCAGGGAAGTGGGACCAGATGACTCACTGTGTTCCCTTCCAGCCCAATTAATTCTGTGGTTCTTTGAAGCTGTTCCTTTTATTATTGTCCTGGAAACTGTGGCCCATAATTGCTTGGTTGCAGTTCAGGACAGTGAACTGCAAGTTCCAATCATCCCTTCCTAGTCTACTAGAGAATTAAGCCCTAGTTAAGTAAAAACAAAATCTCAGCAGAGATCTGGTTTTGGAGGCCAGTTCAAGTGAAGGAATGTCTCCCTTTCTGCCCCACCAGAAGCTTTGTATTATCTTCCATCACCTTTGGGTTTGCTGGTGTGAGAATTTTTGTTCTAGAGGTGTACAAAATTATGCTAAGTAGTTATTTTTAGTGGAGTCTTTTTAAAAACTCTGAAAAATGCTAAATTAAGACAGATACATATTAACATTTTACATTGACCTTGGAGATCGAATGTTTAGTTACCTACCTGGTACATCAATAAGTCTCTTTGATGGAGCAGATGCGTGTCCCAGCTGACTATCTACCATTAGAGCCTCAAAGGAAGCTGCAATATTGAAAATTGCTAAAACCAGGTGATACATAACTCTCCTGTTTTGTGTTTTTTTGTTTTTAATTCTTCTGTTAGGTGCAAACCACAGAATGAAGAAAGATTCACAAGGGACTTCAGGAAACTCTTGTGAGCAGACCTCTCAGAAAGCAAAGACCAGCAGAAGCTTTAATCCTCCTGGTGCAAGAGGGAACTCCGGAACAGAGCTCCCTGTAAATAGGATAATTGATGTGGACGGTGTCAAACTGGAAGACTCTGGCACACACACCTGTGATGATTCTGAAGGGAACCTCAGCTTTGAAGGTTACATCTCTGAACTGAGATCTTGCCAAGGGAGGATGAGGACTGGAGTTTACAGGACATCAGACCTTCCGTCTCTGATTGCTGTCAAGAGCGAGAAGAATAAGGCCACTGAGAATCAGTATAAAGCTACTTTTGTTTAAATCTCTGTTTTTAATTAAATGTGCTGGTATTTTTGCTTGGCATCCTCAGCAATGGAGATATACCTTAGAGACATGTTTCTGCAAGTTATAAGTGGTTTCCAATTGCCTTCAAAAAGCCTGCCATATCTTCACTTCTGATATGAGTTAGAAGCCCTAGAATGAAAAAATAGTATTCCAGTGAAAGTATCAAGCTTTGTTCTTTTACCATTTCTGTATCATTTTCCCTGGGATAATTCATTGCACAGTGCAATTAAAATGATGATTTCCATCTCTACCCTTCTTGTCTTTATTGAAGACAAACTTAATTTAAATTCCCCTATCCAAACTTTTTATTTAAGATAATTTCAGTTTAATCTTCTAATGGTTTTCTCTTGTCTGCAGGATTCCCTGTGCTGTAGTAGACTTTTGAAGTGTAAGTAAAATCGGTTACTGGTGTAAAAAGATGAGGATTATTTTCTTAATATCTTCCTGTCTATCTCATAACATTTGGGAAGAGGTCCAAGTGGAATTCAGTCTTGTCTAATGCATTGCCTGGATATATATGCAATAAAACCATTGTTATACAATCAGTAAGAAGCAAAAAAAAAAAAAACAAAACCCAAAACTGTGAATTTCCTGTGCTGGGAATAATAGCTGCTTTCGTAGCCAACACTGGTGATGTTTCCATACCAAAAATATATATCTAATTACACAGTGATGTGAGGCTTGTTGGGTCCCTCCTATCACTGCTCTCAGTGTCTTTTAGCTTTGGGGGATGGCAGTTTTTTTACTGCTCCTTTGATAAGTGGTTCGGTGCCTCTCATTCTTCTTGTCATTCATTTTAGTTTCAGTTAATTTTCTAGCCTTGGGTGGAGTTTTGAGAAAGAGAAGATACTTAAGACAGCTGAACATATTCTTTTTTGGCCACCAGTTTCTTTTCCTCCTTTCCTGTTTCTTCAGAAGAGCTTGTGAGCCTGGGCATGTAAAAGGGTACACGAAGAAAGGAGATCACTGGACACCTGCTCATCATAATGAGTGGATATAGTGAAACTTCTGGTGGTTCACTGCTTTGCAATTATTGTGAGATTTAAGAAGTCAAGCTGCAGATCCACACAGGCAGTAGGTCTAAAGTATCACAGTAATTATTAATTGACTTCTCTTTCTTTGCTCCTAAAGCATACCAAGAATTATGAATTTTCTGAACAGCTGAGAGTACTGGATACTGTCACTCAGTTTCTTAAACTCAAATCTGTAAGGTGAGAAAGAGGGTATGTATGATTTTGTAATCATAAAGTAAGATTCCCAAACCTTAAGCTTAATGCTTAAACATGGCATGAATATTCCAGTGATATAAAGGGATACCACACCCATTAGCTTTAATACTTTAATTCGTTTCTACTGTAATTGATTTTGCTTTCAGTATTGAGGAAAACCCTTCTTAACATTAGGCTCAACTCAGTGTGGGCCTGAATGAGGATATATGCTGTAAAAATAGCTGTTCTTTTTAAAACTCTCGAGCTTTAAACTAATTTAAGAGTCACGACAAAATCATGGTGGTGTAACAATACTAGAGATCTGGGAAACACAGCAGGCAGAATATAGTAAATCAGTCATAGCCCAATGATGTGAAAATATTTAAATACCTATGTATTTTTAAAACATGTTTTTTGTTTCTGTTGGGTTTTGGGAGGGGGATTTGGTAGTATTTTGCTAACAATTGCCCATGGGAGGATATTTCTTTGCACAGATAAATGGCCACAATTTTTTTCCTATCTTCTGGAAAATTAATAGCTTTGTTCTAATCAAGACTGATGTTATAGCAGTTGAAGTCAAGAGAGGGCATTTTGACCTGTGGTATGTTTTACACTGGTTTCGTGTCTGGAAAATAAAATCCTAATGGTAAAAACTTGAAATTCAAATACAGTCATTACAGTCTTTATTAATCTCTGATCAGTATTTTAGATGAAACATGGTTGCTTATTTTATGTTGTGCAAGTGCTCTTAAGTGACTGATAGTGAGCAATACAGAGTTCTCTGGCTGGAAGCTGAGGGGAGGTGCAATACCAGCTGAAAAACCTTGAGTGCCATGGAAAGGGTGGATAGGCATTGACTTTCACACTCTTCTAATGCAAGGATTAGGGCCATCAGATGAAGCTGATAGAAGACAGGTATAAATCAAAGAGCAGTTTCTTCACCTTCTCCTGTTTTCTGTCTCTAACCTGTNAAAAAAAAAAAAGCAAAGAAAGATGCTCTTCATGTTTTCTGAGTGCAACAAACTGGATTTGACTGTATCAAGGATTCAAAGAGAATTTGACAGCATGGGAGTCAAGCTGTGTTCAGGAAAATGAAGGATGTGAAAGAACAGAGTTTTCTTTAATATAGAGAAAAATCTTGGCATAATGCCTGGAAGTCCTGTAAACAAAGGGACATGGGAAAAGCCGTTCCTCCCAACACCACACTGTCATGCCAGGGGTTGACAGATTGTTTAAAAGAATGGCTTCTTATCTAGGACTAATGGAAATTAATTCCTTAGACTTAGAAATAATTCATAATATTAACTTTCCTATTCAGTATCTGGGGGAATATAAAAGCTGAACCTGCTGGAATCAGAAGTTAATAGAAAGGAATGTGGACAGCCTGTCTCTGGCTGATGGTTTCCAATATTTTACTAGGGATGTGGTCTAGTTTTTAATTATTGTGTGCCTTCAACATTGTAATATGATTTTACATTGCCTCCTCATACCATGATTTCCACTACTAATCAAATCTGTTTGCAACTAAAAATCAGCCTAATGGAAACCCTGCTTGATAGCTTGATCCTTCATCTTGCCATCTAGTTCCTAAAGATAATCAGATTTTATGTGGCTTAATGTCTCTTTTTTCTTTTCCCAGTTTTTCCTTGCTGAAACTTCTCTTCTACAGAGTTACTCTTAATGTCTTTCTAATGCTGTGATGATAAATAGAGAGGAATCCAGTCATTCCATCCTCTTATGTGAAAGAGGGAGATCCACTGACCTGTATCAGTACTCAAACCTGAAACTGTAACAACCAGTGATATAAAAAAACCAACCCCAACACTTAGAAAACTCAGCAACATTCTAAATCTTATTTAATTTAACAGTTGTCTTATATTTCACTTGTTGTCATGGTATCTGATTTTCAGTTGTGGTTTCAGCCTCATCGGCTCCACAAGTCACGGTTTTGTTGTGTTTTAGTTTTAAAGGCTTTGTGAAGAATAGAAAATATACATATGGGCAAACTTGCAAGGAGACTTCCCCCATAGGATTACTGTAGCTGTGTGCCTTGTCAACAGATTTGTGATATAACACATATGCAAAATAAACCACTGCTCTGTTTAGCTCTGGGGGACTTCGTGACAAAGAACCAATGGGTTGTGAAGACGCATAAACAGGCTTTGTAAAGAGACTTTGTGAGAGCTTTGCTGCACCGTGGGAAGGAGCCAATACCTGCCTGTACTGTGTCCTTTCTCATGCCCCTGAAAGTGTTCTGGGGGCTATTTAATGTCATTGAAGGATGCTGGGTCCTTCAGGCACTACTTCTCTGCTTGAAAGTTTTGGATTCTTTGTGCATTTCCTGTAGCGTGCACTGCTTTATTCCTGCTTCTCTTCTGATGCTGGAATTCACTGTTCTTAAGAGAAAACTTCTAAAAGACATGGCTCGGCCTCCTTGTCTCATTATAGGTGAGAGAACCAGGGCTTATGAGCATATCTAGATTTTTTGGAAGTAGCTTCATTTTCACCACAACACTGAAATCCTTGCCAGTGTTTCTCAGTCGTGGTGCTGCTGCTCATCCCAGACCTCTCCAACATAGAATCCATAGTAAATACAGTCATTTAAAATGGTCTCTCCTGAGGTACTTGGTAGCTGGAAGACCAGACAAGTGTGTGGTAGTGTGATGCAAACACCTGGAGGCATCTTTTCACAATTTCTCAAAGAATTTGGAAAGTTTCCAAAGGCTCAGTTAGACAAAGGTGCAATGGCAGGTCCTTATCAAGGGATGTGAGAAGCCAAAACTGTTTCAGGTCCGAGGCACTCCTCCTAACTCCTAACACAGCTCATCAACTTGGGTTTAGAAACAACCACATTTTCTGCATGAACAGGCAGATTTCCAAGCTTTGGGGGATTGTAGCAAACCTGTGTGACAACAGTGTTGCTCTGCGGGTAGTGTGGGTGTTTACCCTGCAGCAAAAACAAGTGGCACATTCAAGCACTTCTGTCTGTGCTCTTGGAACAGCATCCCAAGCTTAACGTCGTGGGGTACTGAACAACCATGAGATTTGTGAACCCTAATCCAATGCCAATTAAAACACAGGAAAAGCTTTAACTGATCTTTCTGAATATTTCCTTGCTGTAGACCCCGACTGTCCCTTTTTAGCTGGGTTACTCTTGATTTTTTTTCAGAAAAGAATATTCTGCTGCGAAGTGCTGGATGATCTGGTGTCTGCAAGTCTTGCCTGCATTACTCAAAATGTTAGCAAATCCAAGATGTTGCACATGAACCAACATGCTTTCTGAATTACTTGTGTGAAAGATAAGAAAATTGTTTATATTTTTTTGTCCCAACTGATCATTCTGTTGTACAGTCTAAAATGCTGATGTACAGAATTTGATTTGTATTCTGATTTGATTTGTGGATTTGTCTTTAAATGTCTATATGATCATTTACTAATATGAAAACACACACTGTTTTTAATTCTCATTCCTTGTTTCCCCAAAGTATTAAGAAATCCTGTACTGCACAATAATGTTTATAGAATCTCAAGTGTGTTAAACTCATTAAAAATGTTAATTGGATATGTAGTAAGTAAATAATTTATACTGCTGGAACTGATAATGTTTCATTGATAGCTAATTTTAATGTAGAGGAAAGATGTGAAAAAGATTTTTTCAGTTTTTCTGGGCCTTGCTGCCATTTGGACATCACAGTTTAAATGAAAGTATGAGACCTGTCTGCATTTTATTAGATTCTGCAAAGATATCTTCTTAAACCTAGCTTACATAAAGAAATTCCTTTAGAAGAGGATTGTTAAGAATTTCTGCCAAATATTTATATACCTTAAAAATAGCTCATCCTCTGGAATTTAATAATAGTAGGGTATGTTTTTAGCCTTTAATTAATTCCTTTTGCTCTATTCTAGCAACACAAAGGGATTGCAAGCTGAATAGCCAAATGTTTTCCAGGTACAGTGTAATCCTCCTCTGGCTTCTCTTCTGTATAGTCTTGCTGGGTTGTCTAGCTCTGTGTGGTGGTCTGAGGGGACCAGTGCATCAGAACTGCTCTGCCTTTGCAGCAAGCACTGCAAAAATATACAGGTGCTCTGTCTGCCAGAGAGCAAGAGTGGAACAAAGTGGAGGGCACAGGGGTTCAGTGTCTGTGTACAGTGACCTGTGTCAGTGACACAACGGTCCTTCAATGGCTCCCTTCTCATCCACATTCCTCTTTGTGCTTTGAACAATCTGTGCCAGAGCAAGGGGACATACAGAAGATTAAGTACCAACAGTAGAAAATAATGACTGATGGGAATGGGATGAGACCTCAGTCTTTCAAGTCCATGCCAACACTGTATTGCTGCCCATGATAATCTCCTCCCAGTTTCCAGTGATAATGCTGAATCCCACCCCTGCAGGTACACAGAGCTGCAAAGCCACTAGAGCATTTCCAAGCTCCCATAGCCTGCAGCAAGTTTCAGGGTGAGTGCTGTAAGGACCACTCATCCCCCTCACGGGAGAAGGCCTGGAGTCCAAGTTTGGGAAGTGTGTTCTTAAATGCCTTGTGTCTGCTTTGCCAGGGAGCACCAACTTGTACCTTATTTGTGTTCTCTGTTTGCAAAGATCTGCTCACAATCTCAAATTAGTATGTAACTCAGTTATTGTACAGATTCACACCTCAATTCTAGAGCAGACTGATAAAGAAATGAAAGGTCAGCTAGAAGTTCATCTGATTAAAGCTAATCCTGTTGGAGTGGCACATTCTTAGACCAGGGCACAAAAATGAAACTAATTCCTCTCCCCATTCCTGCAAGGGGTAACTGGGATCTTTCTTACAGCTTTGAGTCTTTTCTGTCTAGATGAAACCATGTGATGAGGAGAAACTCCCCTTTAATTACTATTTTTTCTCATTTATATACTTGCACATGCATCCTTTTCAGTATCTGTTTGCCACTATTTACCAGTATACTAAGAGCATGCACTCCATCAACAACAGCTACATATCCTCAACCTCTTTCATGATTTTAAAATTTCCAGAGCCAGTACTATGGCCAGGATGAAGCAATGCCTGGCTGAGATCAGCCCTCTGTATGCAGAGCAGTTAGCTGAAACCTGTTTGCAACCAGAAGATAATCCATGATGGTGGGCACATATCTCTGATCTCACTCTTGCTCATTTGAGTGTTGACTGAAGTGTGTGCATGTGTGTGTTAGAAAATCCAGAGGAAAACATGCTGCAACTTCATTCCCTGGCAAGAGGGCAAAGGCAGGCAGATGTTCATCTCCTGTGGGAAGGTGCTGGATGGCGAAGCTCCATCGGTCTTGCACTGCCTCCATCTCCTGAAGAAAGCTGGTTCTCCCATTGCATCTTGCCTGTTTGTTTTAGGCTCTTGTGGGAAAGGGACTGATACAGAGGTATGAGATTCTGCTGCCATTTGTTGCTTATACCACTAAAGCACCCACTCTGTGATGTCATAAATTGTAATTTTCCTTGCTAGACAGCTGTGTAATCCACAAGATTTGGCCTCCTGTCAGCAAAAGAAAGTCCATTTTAGTTCAAAATAGACTTAGCCAAGCGGATCTGAAAGTCATGATTTCTCTTTTAGAAGAACCTAATTGGGATCTTGCCTAACTTTAGATGTCTACTCCAAAGTTGCCTTTGTGTCCTAAATATGGGTGTTACTTTATTTGTTAGGGATATAATTAATACTGTCAGTGGATATAAAGAATTGTTTAATACTGTCCGTGGATATAAAGAATGATTTGTTTCATCCTCGAACTGAAACACACTTTTGTTCCAGTGACTCATACCTTAAATTTAACTCTTCTATATTTTCAAGGTCTCCATTGCTTATACTGTGAACCTTGATACCTACCTCAGATGTAAATACATATGCAGGAGCCTCCTGAAGTGAGGTGGGGTGACTCTGATCTGCCAGTTCCTCCTGATCTGTGAACAATGTAAGTCAATGACAGCTCAGATTGTTTCTGCAGCAATTACACAGAGCAGCAATTACATTTCTGCAGCAATTACAAGGAGTGGCACTGGAGGTACAGGAAAACTAGGGGGAAAAAAAGAGATAGAAGGAAATTCAGCAGTGATATTGATCATAATGTGAAATCCTTAGCTTAAGCCTGTTCTAGTGGCCAGCAGTGAGATAGTGAGGGGTATACAATCACTTCTGAAGCCAGGATTTGTGCAGTGGGGACAGGGCTGCTCACCAGGAGGGATTCCAGGTTCTTTCTGGGACATCTCTGCCTGCCTTACCTTTAGGAATGCAAGCAAAGTGACACTGGAATTTTGTCAGGGACAGAATCTCTGTTGACTTGGTGAAAAAACTGTGCAGCAGTCTCCAACGGGATGAGACCATGGACAGACAAGAGCAGAGGGAGATAAGAGAGGAGGCTGGTAGTTTGGCTTTTGTATGCAGCAGGAGGGGAGCCCAGGGAAGGGACACTGTGTTCCTCCTTCCAGGAGGCAGCCTTATTTCTCTGTCTACCTGTTAATTTTACCAGATCTCCCAAGTGTACCCTGGAGAATGGGACTGAGGTTCAGCACAGGAACAAGAGCTTGGCAGCAGGGAGACTGAGGGAAGAAGCTGGAGGAATCCTTTACAGGTTTGCCACTAGATTTGGGATGCAAAAACACCTAGGCAAACACTGTGCTAGATCAACAGATTCATAAATCTAGGTTGAGTATCCTTATGAGGATATTGCAAAATGCAGTGTCCAAGCAGTCTTGATGGTTCTGGGCAGCTGCCTCAGTGACCCTGAGGGACAGGAGGACTCCCTGCATAGAGGACAGTTTTGTCTGCCTTCCCATGGTCACCCTGGCCAAAAGACTGAGCAGCTGGTGTCAACTGGCTCCTCAGCCCTCAGCATATGAATTACTTGCAGAACAGNTGTATGTATACATATATATATACAGGTTTCCATACTGGAAACCATACAGGATATTATTAGACCTGCAATCAGGATAATTGAAGCATTATTTGTGAACTCTGCTCTCCACCCCACCATAGGAAATCACCCCAAAGCTGAGGCAGGCTGTGGGTCTGGCATCCTTCCCATGGAGCTGTCTCTTCCTTGTTGGTGCTCTTTCCCCCTTCAAAAGGGAATACTTCAGCTGCCTTCAGCTGCAGAAGTGGAGCCACCTTCCCTCACACATGCTTGACTTACAGACCATTTTAAAGTATGCCATGGGGGCGTCTAATATGCTAATGAAGAAAGTGGGTGGAATAGCAGGAATCTGAGCACAGCTAAAAATGTACTTGCCTAACAATTGCAAATCAGCCTGTGCTGAAGTTACCTAAATGTGTTGGCATCGGTGGAAGGTGGGTGCCTCCACACCTCTTCTTGTCAGTTTTCAGTGAGTACACAGCTAAAAAAAACTCATACGCCTCTGTATATGGGCCTACTGTTTCAGCCAGGGTTATCGGCAAAGGTTTATACCAAAGTCCTTGAAAAATACAGTTACCTACTTTCCACTCTTATTCATACAGTAGGAGGAACAGTGTCTTCATGCAAACACATCCTAGACTGGTTGCAGGCATAGTATTTTAGATATATCATGACATCTGGGTGTATGAACAGAACTAAGTGTTATCATGAAATGGACTTCTAAAAGCTTGATTAGATTGCTGTCTGGGATGTATAAATTAAGATTCTGCATATTGTGGCTTGTAGCAGAGCTTTGAATCACTCACAGATTTATCTGATTAGGGGTAGAAAAGCACAAGTTGGTTTTGTTTCTGCAGCTCAAGCCTACCTCTTCCATTGCTACTTTTATATGATTTTTTTTTTCAGAGCAGAACTGAAGTTTTCTGGATTGAAAAATTATTCATAAGCACAGTTGAAAGAAAGGTTTTAAAATTATGTACCTACAATATATACCTGCAACTGCAGTTGCTACATCTGGCTAAAAATGAGATTTCACAGAGAAGTACACATGAAGCCATTACAAAACCCATGCACACAAGGGTGGTTAATTGAAAAGACAAAAATCACCATGAGGATTTATCTGATACTGCATCCTGCTGAGGCCAACCAGCTGTGCCAATGGGCACCAGTGTACAGGAGATGGTGCTTACAGAGTTCAGCCTGGCCAGGGTGATACGTGGCCTCCTTGGGAAATGTTAGCAGGAAAGACTCAGTGCTTGCTGCTGCTGCAGAGCCTGTTTGAGAGGTTGTGGCTTCTGTGTCCTGGGCTGTGGAAGGTCATGTGGCTGCTCCCGTGGGACTCAGGCCATCAAGACAGGCTGTGCAGCTCTGGATTGAAGGAGGGAGGTGAATAAACACCCTCTGACTGGAGAGGGACTGGCAAGGTCTGATGATTTCAGCTGAAGGTTGGTGTAGCTCTGAGTGCAGACCCAGCAGTGTGGGAAGAGGAGGTGCTGCTAGTAGAGAGCAAGACCAAAGAGGCCATGTCTGAGGGGCAGCAGTGAGATGAGTGTAGAAGTGTCAGATAAGCAACCAGGATGTGGGATTTGGTGAAGTGTCATTTTAACAAAAATGTGCTAAGGCCAGCTGGAGGGACCATGTGGAGAAAATCCATCTCCATGGAGAGACGTGATGGCAGTGTGAAGCTGAGGTGAGCTGCTGAAGCCCTGCAGAAGGCAGCGTCGAGAGGAAGACCTGATAACACCACAAGAGTATCTTGTGCATGGAAGAAAGACAATCCTTCTGCTGCTGTGTGCTGTGAGGCATTGGAGGCTGCTGGCAAGGTCATGGGCCAGGATGGGACATTCACAGCCAACATGTCTGAGGGGATGAGGGTGATGAGTGAGTGAGATGAAAAAAAAAAAAACAAAAAAACATGATAGAGCTGAGAACAGTTTCAGTCTCTGGAGAGAAGAGAAAGGAAATCAATGCAGAAAACCCCAGAGCTGTGAGTTTGTGGGTGAGGGAAGCCAGGAGAGCTGTTAGAGGTGCTGGAGGAGCGTGGGAGCTGAGAGGAGTGAGGAGGAGTAAACATTTGGGTGAAGGCGTATCTTTCTGTCCCAGGATTATCTGCTAAGTGCTGCAGCGCCAAACCCGTGTTTGCTGGGTCCCAGCTGCTCAGCAACCAGCCTCTTGCAGCTGCGCTTTTACCAGCCTTGCTGCCTTTGGGGAGTGGGGAGGGTGGTGTGTAAAAGTCTTTGCTTGCTCTGTTACCTTGTGGCAGAGGCTGTGCACAATTTGGGGACTGCGAATATCAACAGAAAAGTCTGGTGCAGGAGAGCGTGGACTGGGACTCCAGTTCTCTCTGAAAGCCAAAACCATGTCATTTTTTCCTCCTGGGATTTCTGAAGCTTCCAGGGTAAGGAGGGGGTGACACCCAGGGGTGTTTGTCGTTGCAATATAGCTGGGTGTTGCACTGTTTAAGGCTCATAAGAATAACTCAACTTTTCAGTCTGATTTGAGCCAAAACTTTTATTTTTTCGTTCTGAGATAAGCAAACAAGCAAAGTGATTTCAGCTTGCCTTCTCTGCTTTAGGAAAAGGAACACACTGGCTTTTCTCAAGGCACCATTGAGAAGACATAAAAGGAGGTGGAGGCTCACTTCTTGCCCAGTGGTGAAGATGCTGGTTTTCATTGTGAGTGACAAGATTGAGGTTGTACCATTTGCTAAGACAGGCATGACCTGTGCCCTCCTGTGTTGGGACAACTGAGGAGGTTGAAGGATGGAAGAGGAAGGGCTCCTCATGCACTCTCAGTGTTTCTGGGTTGCCTTTTAAGATATACATATGTATATATAAGTATCATATATATATAACTCATTATATTTTTAGCCCATGAGTGTTAGCATCAGTTCTGGTGATTAGGATATTCATTAAGTAACAGAGACAGCTGGGTTTGGTGATGGCTTCCACTTTGATGGGAATGATCTCAAGCAACAGAGATGAAGGGAATACCACCCAACAATGACAACAAGATCTGTAGCGTGGTTTCCAAGTCCCCCAGAGATAAAAAGAAGAGAGTTGAGTGGATTTGTTCTCTAGTCTGATGTTAGCGTTGAGTCCCTTGATAGTACACCAGGAGCAGAATTGTCACACGTAATCACCTGCATCCTACCCGTTCCTGAAATCCAAATTTGTATTTTTAATGCCAGAAACATGTCTAATTACTTCCAGTTCACATGTACTCATCAGGTTGTATAAAGGTCTTGGGCAGAGCACACTTCAGAGACTTTAGATCTCACAGTAGTACCTTGTGCCAGCAATGCTCCTGCAACTGTCTGCTTACCCAGGAAGCTGAGTCTGGGCTTCGTAGCAGTAATGACAACTAAAGCCATGAAATCAGATCACCTTAGGATGATAATGATTTGTTGGGGTTGCCTTATTACAATGAAAAAGCTTAGAAATTTGCAAAAATACAGAGGGAATCAGTTAATAATTAGAAAAATTTGTAGTTTTTCTTCAGTTTTGCGGTAGCTGAGTGAAAGTTTTCTCAGAAACATTTACAATGGTGAAAAAACAATGTAAAAATGGAGAACACATGAACTTGCAGTAGTGAAACAGCCCTCTCACAGTGCTCATGGTAGCTGGTACATAGGAATGAATGCAAACGGATGTGCATGTGTGTTTAAACTTGTCTTTTCTACTTATGTCTAGTCAATTAACTGATGAAAACCTGTCCCCCCCCCCCAATTTTATTGTTTTATATTGATGGCTGACACAGTTAATTTACTTGTTGATATTTAATGATTAAGGATGGTTGTTAATTTTGTTTCATTATTACTAAGTTCAGAGTCCTGGCTCAGTCTGGGATTTTATTAATTATTGTTGAATTTAAAGAAATAAAAACCATTGCAATGAGGGAAGAGAGAAAAAGGCAAATGTATGAGGCAGCAGTATTGGTATGTGCTACATGGCCTGCAGCAAGATTTTTGTCTCTTTCTCCTCATTTATTGTGTGTTTATTTGCCTTTCCTTTTCCTAACGGTGTCCATATAAAGGGGAAAATGATTGCTGAAACTAGGGGATTTTAGCCTTTGGTACAGAAAGATTACAGCCTACAAACATGATAAAGAATTCCTAGTCTTATTTTGAAACCTGACATTGTCTTTAGTAGTAGCAGAATCTCACTTCCAATGCATTTGGATTATGTGCTCCACAGGAAGTGTTCAGTATTATGTGCAGCAAAATTAATAATCAGAATGTGCCTTTCTTTAAAGGGAAAATGGAATTTCCTTTGAAAACAAGAACTAGACTCTAGCTTCAGTTTCACTGGTAGGATGAGTTGCAATGCAGGCTCCATGCCTTAGAGCTGCCAAATATTCTGTCACCACAAAGACAGGTCTTTCCTCTAGTTCCTATTTCCAGATTTTCTCTGTCTTTTTAATATATATGTATACATGCCTATATTTATATTTATTTAGTGTTTTACAGAGCCTCATTTGAAATGGGCACTAGAGGAAGTCTAAAATCTCATGCTAGGGAGTTTATCTCAAATGCCATATGGATTGTTCCCATATCTTCATTGTTTTTCTCGTTGTTGTTGCGGTGTTAGCTCCATACACACCTGACTCTTAGTTTCCCTTTATAGAAAGTTTCTGTCACTACGCTGGAAATAGTGAGTCACAGATGAATTGACTTGAGAAGGTTATAAAGAGCAGCTCTGCAGCTCATCAGCCCGACCCATGGGATGATAGTTTTGGCACAGTGCCCTGGGTCTCGCAGGCTGCAGCGATACAAACCAAGCAGCATCTCCTCCCTACAGCAGAAGACATTTCACTCATGGCAGGCATCCCCAGAGGTCTTAACAACGTGTAATCTGGTGATATCTGAATGTGAGAGTGGGTGCCTCTCTGCCTTTGGGGTCATTCCCAGCTCACCCACGCCTGTGCTAGTGGATGGCTCTACCTGGAAGGGCATAAAACTGGCTGAGTGTAGGGAATTCATCCATCTCTGCTCTCTCTCCTCAAGTTTGCTCTCCAGCTGTCCCTCCATGCAGACTTCTTGTGATGTTCATGGCCACAATCTTCACATGTGACACACAACTGCAATCAAGATCATACTCTTCACATTTATGAAATCCCAAATGCCCAAAATCCTCTGAATTTTATAAGAATTCAAATATCAAAACTTAATCTTCACTTTTCTGAGTATTTTCTTGCCAATGAGATACAATGTTTCTAAAAAGAAAAAAAAATAAATATGTGGCATACTTTATTTTTACTGATTCTACAAAAAGCCTGAAGGCGGCAGGCAGAGTATCTTCTGGTTATAAATACCTGAAAGAGTCGCTGATCATTTAACATAATTTACAAAAAAACACACCTCAAATTCTGCCTTTTCACTATGGCCATAAAACCTGTCCAGACACTTCCCTGCTGCACCAAGGCAGGCAGCATACATGTAGCAGTGAGGGGTGTTAATGATTCAGATCTGTCTGAGCCCTGAAATCGCTGTTTGGTCATTATTCACATCTTACTCAGGGGTAATTCCCATTTTATGGTGGTGCTTCTCTGGCAGCTGTTGCAACTCCTGGCTTTGATGTCTATTCCTTTTGCTTTGTGCCAGCACTGTCCTATCAGCTGAAGCAGCTCCTGGTGTTGGCGCTTCTTCCTTTTTCTCATATTGAGGAATCAATTTGAGCTAAAAGTTTAGAGTTGTGACTCTCCAGAAATGCACTCTGCAGCTCTTAATGTAGATCTGTGCCTACAGACTGCAACAACCAGGAGCAGACACACGGACACGGAATGCATTCTTGCTTTTCTCCTTAGTTACTTTTAGTTATGGAAAAATGGTTTCCTACAACATGTCTTGGTCACCATAGAAACACAGTATTTCTTGATCTGGAAGTGGATGATTTCCATTATGGAAGTGGATAGAAGACAGTATTTACACAACCTTAAAAGAAGTATCTTCCTCCCCTCCTTGCTCCCCTGCTCATCCTTTTCTGCAGAACTTTTGGGAACTCAGAATGGAAGAGCAATTAATGGCTTTTTTGTTTTTCTTTCTTTGTATAACTTCAGTGGCCTGGGTGGTAAGCAGATGTCTACAAGCCATTGTACAGGCATTACTAATTTGAAGCCTGATGGCTGATGCCAAGAATGAAGGTAGGAAGTAAAAATCTGTCTTCCAACTTTGCCAGGTGTCCCCAGGCAGATCAGACTATCTGTACGTCCTATTTCCATGTTTGAAATGAGTGGCAATAAGACAGATCTATTCCACAAGTCTATACTGAAGCTTTATTCACTTCAACTCTTCCAGCAACAAGCAATGCATAGAGGCGAAGATTTTTTTTCTGCTTGTTTGATCTTTGCTGGATTTTGGGAAGAAAGTTCCAAATTTTTCTGGTTCCTACTGTTCCAAGCCTTGCTCACAGTAGGAAAAGTTAGCCCACAAACTATATATGCTTGGTTGTACTATCAGGAGCTACTACTGTGATGAAAGCTATAGCAGTGTGATAGCACAGCCAATGGAAATTCCCTCCAACATGACAAACTATCATGTCAAAATTGTGCTGCAAAATCTGCTGCACCACTGGGCCCTACTGCCACAGTCCAATTAGGTTAAGAAAATTAAAAATAGTCATATCCCTTCCATAGCTGTGCTGGTGAAACTTCAAAGGGTAGCACACAACTTAAGCAAGGACTATAGTATTCTTTCTGTTGTTGTGGCTCTGGGGATTTAGGGTGTGAAGAGGTGTGGTCCCTGATTGACAGGACATGGCTGGCAAAAGCCTGGAGCACAGGCATAGTTGTACCAGCCAAACCTGTGGATTTTGGTTGTGGGGCAAGGTGGGGCTTAAATAGACTCCACTGGTGAAATCTCAGTTTTAGCAATACCCTCTGCATCCCTGTTAGGAATGCTTCTGCACTGCAGTTGTCTCAGACAGGCTCTTACAAGGCAGAGATGGCTTTGCTCAGATGGTGGCAGAAGGGAGCTTTTTGGTACACAAAATGTGTTTTCAGAATAATGTCTATTTTCTTTCTTTTTAACTTTCCCAATCTGTTGCTGGAAAGCTGCTGTTGCAAGTCACAGCTGGGCAGGTAACCATCTGTTAATGAGTAATCCTTGTGTCTGATGTTGGCATTGATCTGGTCCATATTTTGCAATGTAATGCCATCTCCCGAGTGGGCCTGCTTGGAGCTCCTTGTTATTGCTATACCATGCTTCTAATTAGCTCCTGAAGAGAAAGGGAAGGGAAACATCTGGGTGATAAGTCATCTCTGGTTGCAAGCAATGTTGGATCAGCTCCTCTGGAGGTGCTATTCAGTGCTTGCTGATTACACCAGGGATCATCTCTGAGGGTCAGGCACTTTGTAAACTCTTAACTCCCTGTGGTTTAGGGAGAGTATCTCCCTACATGGCATTCCCTTCTACCCACAAATACATTAATGATTAACAACGATAACAGCTCTGCTTACTTAGAAAACTAAAATACCCTAAAGTAAAGTAAATTCCCTCTCATTTCTGATTCACCCTTCCACTTTAGCCCAGCCCTGGAAGTTTCCCTCTGCCAGGAAAAATCTTGAGAGGAAAGCAAAGATGAAAGTCTGTGCTCCTTTCACTGTTGTCTTGGCTCTGACTCTGAGCACTGACTGTGCAAGGACGGTAAGTCTGATTCTTCTCTTTTGGAGTGGTGGCCAGTTTAGGTAACTACCTTGTTATTTTCAGACCTCTCCCTGTTTCATACCCCTCAGTGTTTTTTTTATCTTGTGCTTTGTGTCTTTTTCAGGGTATGTCTGCCAGGCACCTGAAGCACTGCTGGGCATGGCCATGATGGTTTGACTTTACTGGTTTGCTTAAACCCCATCATGGCCTGGCATCCACCACACACTAGCAGGGCAGCCAATAGCCTGGACCCTCTGCAGTGTGGCTTTATGAGCAGCCTTATTTCACTAGCCAAGGAAAAGCTCATCCCTGGATGAAGTCATTGCAGACTTCTCAGTGCTGGCAGAGTCAGCGTAGAGTGCAAACATTGTTTTATCTGCAGAACTGTTTAAGCCCTTTCTATATATCCCAGAAACAGCTTTTTCTTAGCCCTCCCTTATTATGTCCCCTGTCCACTTCTATGTTCATGATGTGCTGCTTCTTTGACTGTTTTTTTTTTTTTTGTTTTGCTATAGTTTAGTTGCCAGCACTGGCAACTGTTGGTGACAGGAGCACTTTATATGTATTACCATTTTTTATCATTTCCTGTGGCTTAAAATGAGTGCAGCCCAGTGCTCTTTCCTTGCTGATTGGCAAACCCAAACACAGTTAGAGCTTGCTTTTGTAACAAATGCCCTGGGGGGTACAGCAAAACCGCAGGAAAAGTCAAATGTTGGGGTATTATTTGTAACTGTGAACTGGCCCCAGAGCACTGGTATGCTTCCTGCCGAGAGAAACAGGATATGTGTCCCTTGGCAATAGAAAAATATAATGGAGCAAAGTTTTGGCCTTTGTTATGTTGTGCTGAGTTTTCCAGGTTTAACAGAGACCTCTCATGAGCCAACATGTACCTACCCTCTTTTACCAGACTGTGCTCCACCAAAAATCACATGCAAATAATGAGATCTTTGCAGAAGCATTGGGAGAAACACAGTGTCAGGGCACCCTGGAAAATACATTTGTCCCAGTAAGATGGTTCCCAGAGTGAACTTGTGTCTCCAATCTACATTCTCTTTTTCTCTTTGTAGCACTACAAATCTGGGGCAGGAAGAGGCTCAAAACATGAGTTCACTCGCCCACAAGGTACAAAGTCAAATCCAATAGGTTTCATGACAGTAACAATGATCTGCCTGTCTGTATCCATGCTGTGCAAGTCGGTAGGAAGCCTGTCTTTGTTTCAACATGAATAAGGATTATGGAATGGTTATGCCAATATTCATTTCTGTTTAAAGGGGAATTTGGGATTAACTCAGGAATCTCAGGTAATTTTCCTTCAGGTGCAGATTAATGGGAAGGTGCTGATGGGATTTTAGTTTGTCTGAGCTGGTGTGGCTTTATATTCACTCATAACATGGTGTGGCTGGAGATGTCCAACTCCCTTTATTTTAATCTGAGCGGTGTCTGCCCTGTCACTTTAAAGCACATAAACTCTTTGGACATACAGGTTCAATTTCTACCACAGCCCTTGATCTCTCTGTGAGAGAAAGGTCTGAACCCCATGCAGCTTGCTGGGTTGCATTTGTTCTGATGGCACCCAACAATCAGATATCCTGACTGTGTGCGAGCATTGCAGACTTCCAGTTTTGAAGCTTTTGTTGTCCGGTGCTTTTCTTGTTAAAGATTATGTGAATCTGACCATTAGTGGTGCTTTTATAGCTTGTAAGTCTTCAACAGCATTTGGGATGCAGTAAGTTTTCTGAATGGGGATGTATTTTCACAACTCTCCCGACTGCTTGTAATGATGGGTATTGGACAGAGAAGGTTGGCATTTGAATATTTGTTTAATTAGTTCAGACAATGAAAACTAGAATTGACAAGAGGATGACAGAGGAGCTGGTAGTGACTATATCATGTTAACAGAGAAGAGGACAGTTATGACACATGAAGTGACCATAATTCCAACTGATTAGGAAGGGTTTGGACCACAAGGATGGGTTATTTTTCCATAATGCTAATAACTGAGATCAGCAGCTCTTTGAGATGATGAGTCTCAGCTCATGAGGTTTAAGAGATATCAGAAGAGAGTGCCAGAGCTCCAGTCATCATGGAAGGGGTAAGCTCAGGTCAGGGAGCAGTTGTACATTGTCTCTGAGAAATGGAAATATGCTGTGCTGTGCTGCCAGTTTGGTTGTATATCCCATTTCTCTCCTATGGCAGTGGTTGACTTCCCATTCAAGCTTCAGGCTTTTAAACTGATTGCTTTTAGTTTAATGGTTAAATAAGCTCTGACAGTTTTTCATTGTCTTTTTTATCTTCAGCCTCTCTCATTCTCAAGACTTATCTTGAAGGAATTTTTTCTGATAGACTCCCACTAGACTTCCTTAGACTCCTACCACCCTTCCTTAGACTGCTATCACTGACATGGTGAATGTAAAACTTGCCCTTTTTAGACACTGGTCCCATCAGTTTCTCCCCACTTGTAAGGAACCTGCTTATCCTAAAGGGTGGGTGGTATGACCAAAAATATCTGTCTACCCCCAACCTTTAAAACCTTCTTCCTCCTGACGGTTTCTATTTCAGTTTGTACTGTCTGGTTCCCTAATTATTTTAAAAAGATGCTACAATGTGATATGGAGCCTGAAAGTATACAACTTCAGAAATTACTTTAATATATAATTACAATACTACATAATTAGAAATGATAATTGCAACGAATGAATGTAATTGGCATTTGCTATGCTAGAAATTGCAATATATTTTGAACTGATCTGAGATCTTTATTCTAATGCAGAGTCTATTAGTCTTCATTGATTCAGTCATTGCATAAGATTTTTAAGCCTCTTCTTATGCACTAAAAGTTGCAGAGACATGGAATCCAAAGTACAGCTGAAAAACGAATAGATATCTATCTTCATAATTTTATACAATAGCATATAGTATATATACCTGTGGGTTGGTTTTCAGCTGCATGATGAGTTTTTCATTCCTGTATTTCAGTGTTTACAGAGGATGGAATGTTATGCAAATTTCCTTTCCGGTTCGGTGGAAGGCTTTATCACTCGTGTATATCAAATAGGTTTTCCAGAAAGAAATGGTAAGTTGACAATGCTCATAAATGAAGACAGCATTCAAATGAAAATGTCATCCTTTTAGTGCTTTAATCTTGCTTTTGGAATAATTAACTTGAGCTTGATGGAGACTGAGGAGACCAGTGCAGTTCTGCTGATAGTCAGGGCCCTCAGGTCAAGGCTTATGCTCAGGGGGAAGGGAGCACAGGCACTGCATCTCCAGTGCCACAGGAAAGTCAGGAACAGCAGAAATGTTTCCCTACTGCCCTTCATATTGGAACTGTGACTTACATGAGTGACAAGAGCTTGTACAGAAAAAGCAAAACTGATGGAAACCCTCTGCTGAGAAAGATACAGACACCTGCAAGAGAGGACACTCGGTTGAGGAGTTGTTTGATTTGTGCAGGCTGTACTTGTATTGCAGCAGAGAACCTCTACTTTTTAAGGAAAGTTGGTTTTCCTGCCCTCCCTCCCTGCTGTATCTCTAATTTCTACCCAGATTGGCACCAGGGCCCTTTTGGACAGTGCAGTACTCAGAAGTGAGGTAGTACTCCTGTTTGCTGGGTAATGATTTATTCTCCTAGTGTGTTTAAGGCCAGGTCTCCTTCTTTTGGGCAAAGGTTACTCTTTTACGTATGCATAAGCTGTTAAAAGTATTCATGATTAATTTTGGGGTAGGGGCACTCAGGTGGGAACCCTACTGAAGCAGTCATTGAATAAACAAGATTAACTTTGCAAACAAACCTATATAATAGGTGTATATTAACAGAAATCAAAGGCCACAAAGCAGGGAGTATGTGGGTACCAGTAATGTGAAAATTTATGCCCAGATGAGCCATGTGAAAGGCAAACACTAGCAGGTTTTCAGGGTGGAGATAATATTTTAGACTTTATCTTACTTGCCCATGCAGGGCAGAACTCTAATTTTTTATACCTGTCTGTCTAATTTCTTCATGATCTGTGGTGTCTTTCTGATGACACATCTGTTTCAAGTGTAAGTGCTGGCGTTGTGTAAACAGCACAACACACCCCTGCTTACACAGCCAGACACAGGATAGGAAACCACTTTGGAATTTCCCCAGTATCCACAAAGACAGCCCAGATAAGAAAAACCTCCAGGAAACAAGAATTTGAAACGATCTTAACTAAAGAAAGGAAACTGGAATAATTTTCCTGTTTGAACCCTGTCTTTGATAAACTGTAGCCTCAAAGAGTTTGACCTTTGGAACCACTTAATTTCATGCAGTGCTTAAGATGGATCCTGTTAATACATGACACTCTGTGTATTTGTTTTCAGCCAGTTAGGCCACAGAAATGGAAAAACCTGGAAATAGATGGGATCCAAGGTTAGAGCACACTTTAGAGCTGACCTTGGGCAGCTTGCCCTCATGCTTCTAATTTTTTTAAAAGCCATTTGCAAGCAGAGAGGAGGAGGAGGATGACAGCTGGAGCTGTTTGGTTTTGACAGGCCATTTCACCCTATGGGTGACCTTCTGGCCAGTGTTTACTCATCACTCATAAGCTAAAAGCAACTTAACGTGTGACTTTAGGCACAGAGATGCTGGTAAAAGAGCTCTGAGTAGCAGTTGGGAAACCTGTTCCGTGCATTTTTGTGTGACTTGGCACTAACCCAGGCTGGACTTATGCTGAATAACTGATCCCAGGGGACCTGGGAGGTGGCAGGTGAAGGCAGGATTTGTGTCCTTCCTGCTCCTGCCTGCCTGCCAGCTATTAGTAAGGACTGAGACAATGGGAGGCTGGATCCAACCTGCCTCTTTGGGGACAAATGCAAGAAGACCAGACCAGACCAGGAGAGTGCTGGCTTATGCACTGAAGTTCATGTCCTTAGTCCTCAAGTCATACTTTAAGGCAGGACTTTACAGTGCAGGCCAAAGTCTACTCCAATTGGCTTTAATTTTGTTTTCTCATACTACATATGACACAGGTACTGTGTTTCAGCATAAATCACCTCCCAACTGCAGAAAACTCTCCCTACTTTCTTTGAGAGCAACAAACAAGTTGTACCTTTATAAATATCTATTTAAAAAACAGGAAAGAAGACAAAATAATTGCAGTATTTAAATAACAGCCTTCCTTTAACAGCATCCTGTATTGCATTTCCCTTTAATTATAATCTGTTGTCACAGATAAATTTCTATTTAGTGGCCTCTTACCAAGTCTTACATGCTAACTTACTAAAGATATCATGTAAATTTTCCTTCTGTGCTAGGGAGAAAGAAAGCCAGCTGGAATTGCTGCTGGATTTCATTGGTACCTCCAGAAAGACAGAGCAGTGTAGGGACAGGCAAAATGGGGGTGCAGTGAACATCTGTGAGAGCAAAGGGGGAGGGTGGTCTGAACTGAACCGATCCATGGCTGCAGGGAAGCTGCCAGCACCCTGCCCCTGTGTCCCATGGTGGGACAGGTCCCTCGAGGTTCTGCTCAAGGGGAATAGCAGGAGCAGACCCTGGCTGAGATTTTGGCTGTAAATTAGAAGGTGTTGACTCACCCTGGAGAAGCTTTAGCCTATGCTTGAGTGCTGGATGTCCCCTGTGCGAGGGTAGGCTTAGGTCTGTATGGGAAGGGCATGATCTTACAATCTTCCCTGGAACACACAAAGATAACTCTTGATACTTTGGCCACAGACTGAAAACAGTGCAGAGGAGAGCTTTTTGATCAGCTGGATTACAAGCTGGAGGGTTTATGACAGTCCTGGACAGGAGAAGTACATGTGAGTTGAGCTGGGAGATGTCAAGCATCAGGCTCAGAATATTCCTGGTGCTGGTGGTGGTTGGTCTGGTGCTGTCAGGTAAAGTCTGTCCATCTCTCATGATCAGGACAACACCTAAAAATGTCACAGGCAACCTCCAAGTCTCAAAAACAGTGGCAGCACCAAGTGTGATGGTAGAGCTCTTTCCTTCCACCAGTCTGTCCTGAACCTTTGCTTGCTCTCTAAAATATCCTATTGTTAAGGCTCCCAGTGCTCCTGATGGGTAAAATAGCCCACTTTCCAGTTATCTTGCCTGCCAGTTAGGCCTCATCTGTGAAACACCATTTTGTTTGTCCATTCCCATGTTGTTTACCATGTATGGGTTTAAAACGTTATTTAAATCTATCTCCAGGAGTGGATTTTTCTGGTGTAATTAGTTCAGTATCTGTGTCTTTAAGTTTTCACTGTTTTATTAACAATTTTATACGACAAGCTGATGTAAAGACATTTGCTATCTCATAAATTTTGAGCGTGGGTGCATTTGCAAATAGCACCAAGAAATATTAAGACCATTGGGTTGTCCTAGCTGCTGGGGGTCACATCCCCCAAGACTGAAATACCATCACATTTTTGGTAAGACTCCAAACAAAGAAGACATTTTAAAAAGCAAAGGAGGGGGACAAGTGAAGTAGCTTTGAGGATGTGCTGATATTCTCCCAGACAGTGAGAGATATGTGGTGGAACATAGAAAAGGATTATATGACTGTACAAGAAACCTGGCACTGAGGAGGCAGCTTGGCATCACAAGTGAGGACCAACCTCTTCGTAGTCACTGCAAGGCGATAAGGGAAGGAGGGGACTGGCTGTGGAGAGCATTGAGTGGGAGGACCAGTGGGTTGTGGAAAGCTGGTAGAAGAAGCCTCTGCCAGGGTCTCTAATAAGAAAAATCATTTAACATGGGAAAATTTGAGGTCCCCCTTTGCTTAGAACTTGGATGTTGCTGGACAGAGTCCAGAGAGCACTGATTTGCATATGAATGTCTTGTTCCCCACCCTCCCCTGCTCCCACCTCCCCTGTAATAATCAGAGTTTTCTTGCATTTCTTAGGTTTATACAGAGCCTTTTCCATTTGCCTCTTTTGTGCTGCCCAGTGTAATATCACTCTTCTAAATCAGAAATTATGTCAGTCAAAAGAGCCAGAAAAGTTTGGATTCTCGCCCCCCATCAGGGCTGGCAGAGATGGTGTTCAGTCAGAGATGGTTTTGCCAACAATGACACAAGCAGTGCTGAAACCACTTTTAACTCATTCCTCACCTTAATCCTCATGAATACTAGGCAATCCTTTAAAAAAGCACAATCCACTTCCCACCAAAGGACCACTGAGAAATTTCCATCAGCTCCCAGCAGAGTCACACTGGTCTTAATGCCTGTGAGAAAACAGCCTCTTTAAGTATGTGCCAAGTTAATCTGCACTAGACTACCAACCCCCTTTTTTTAGAGCACCTTATATAACTGAGGTCACCAAACTTAATATTCATGGCCTATTCAGATGCTCCATAGGAATTAAGCATTTTAAATACCACGTAACATCTAATTAAGAAGGAAAGTAGGGCAGTAAAAATGGTACACATGTGCTTCAATAAAATTTCAATTTAGCTTGTGATGTTCCAGGGTGAAAAAATTGATCATGCAACTGTTCAAGCTATGATGAAACCATAAATAATGAAAATAGATTATCAGGAATGTTGAATAAAGTAAAGTCCAATTTCTTCTAATGCCATGTAGCTGATATCTACAACTCTGCACGAGAGCTGTTTAGGGAGGATGTTTTGGTGGATGGTGCATTGGAACAGGACATGGACCTCCAAGGTTCAGTGTCAGTTCAGTCACATGGTCCCTGTGTGGCCTCAGGGAAGCCTACAAGTCTACTTCTGCAAATGAAGAATAGCAGCTCAATGCTTCTTGGAGTGCTCTGAGCCTCAGAGATAACAGACCAGGGAGGGCAAGGAAAGTGTGCAGAAAGCAGTTGTCAGAATTTGCCTTGGTAGGATCCCCACAGACGATGTGGCATGCAGGACTCCTTCCCCTGCTCTGCAAAAAGGGGAGGTTTTATCTGGAAATCACCACCACGTCAGTTATTTCCTCATTTCGTCTAACAAGTTCCAAAATAAGAATGCTTTAAAGGAACTGAGTGTGAAACATGTTTATCACTGAAAGCCAGGGAAAAGTCCCTCTGTGGACATTCTCCTGCCTCCACAGATTATTGAAGTAACCGTCAGGCATCAAGAATGGGCTGGGTCCTGTCTTGCTTGTTTTGTAATGAGTAAAGGAGACATAATTTATTTGCTTTGGTTTTGTTTTTTATTTCTGTCTTTCCTTTTCTAATCTTAGAAATAATGTTTTTTGGTGGTGTTTTGTTTTTTTTTTTTTTCTGGAGGATTTATTGAAAATCTCAGATCCTGATTCTACATCTCATTTTTAGTCTGTTTTTGATTTGAGAGAAATGGAGTAGAGCAACTTTAACATATGAAAGTGTGTTTTTCCCTCTGGTGTTAACACAGTTTGAATGAAAGTGATGCTAATTAGACAAAAGAAAAAGGTATGAATTTCCAGGTTGCCAAAGTGTGAAGGCCATGTAGTTTCAGTGCAAGAATCCAGCTTGTTTAAAGCTGCACTAAGGTTCACCTTTGATTTTTTTTTTCAGGTGTTCAACAACACCTAACTTTGACCGGGACAGGAGCTGGGGACACTGTGCTTTGCTGCACAAAGACCACTCAGGTAAGGTGGGCCTTTGCTGGGTTGCTCCAGATACCTGTCTCCTGCTTTGCATTAAGGAGGGATGTGCCTTCAGTACAACTTTTGTTTGGTGTACACAGAGCAAGCCTTCACATCAACTGCTTCTATAATCTCTCTGTGACTCTACACAACCATAGCATTAAATTGTGAATATCACACAGTCTTTAATTCACTCTCTGTTGACTAATTTGAAGTCGTGGAGAGAAATTACAGTAACGCCAACACAGAAATCTGAACTCCTGCTAGAGCCGATCACACAGGTGATTATCTTCTCCTCCCTCATGGCTTGGAAGTGCCTTTTAGCTTTTCCTTCATTTAATCAGCTACTTCTTCTGTCTGTTTAGCCTGCTAATTTTTCAGTAGACACAGAAACATTTGACACCCTGTACAACACACAGCCATCACTTCCAGTTGTCCTTTCTTGAGGTCTCATGGGAATAGGAAGACCTCAAAACCAGACTTCCTCATGCTCTGGGCTGTCTCAGAGAAGACAAGAGGCCAGACACATTCATTGCAGCAGTCCTAAGGGACAATGAGATTATTTAGCTGAACAGTGCTATGGCTTCATGTGGTCACCACACTCCAGTGCTACAATTACCTCATTGCCAAAGTCTGTCTAAAATGGGAAGTCAAGGTCTGAGACAAACCGTCCTTTCTATATATGTAGATATAACTCACTTTAATTGACACACTGAGTGAAAGCAGCACATCCCAAGAAGTGCTGCTGGAACCACACATCCCTGTCCTCAGCAGTCCCTCAGTGACCGGCCTTTGGTTGTTTCTGCCTTCCCAGCTCTATGTTTCATTTGCTGGATACTGGGGAATCTCATTTTATAAGGAATGCATACATCTACTTCTAAGTTCGTACAGCCACAGACCAGCATTGAAAAATCAAGTGTTGCGCTGGTTAAATTTGATGCCCATGACATTGTTTTTCTTTTTAATCTGTGTCTAAATGCTGATCACGTTCCTCTTTTTGCCATCTCACTACTTTCAAATGTGACTTGTCTTATTTAGTCTGCAGAATATGACCAAATGCCCTTAGACATTCCCTTTCCACTTTCAAATGAAGGGCATTTTCCACCATCCCCTTTCAGGGAGTTCTCCGCAGTGTCAGGAGTCTTACTGCCAAGCTGATTGCAATCTACCAGAGCACTTGAAAAGCCAGCCTTAGCTGAATCATGCTGACAGTCTAAAATTAAGCAGTGCATAGCATCACCTTTTTAAACTTTAATGACTTTAAATTATTTTCCAGCCTGACTTTACAACAGATTAACAGTAGTTCAGAGGCAAATGACCTAACCCCAAATCAAGCAGCAAGGTATGTCCCTTTGTAGTGCAAGTGTGTCAGACATGAATGGAGACTTTATAGGCAGTTCATGCCTTACATGAGCCAGGTTATGGGGGCTGCACTTAGTTATTCGTGAGTGGCCTCCCAGAGCTTAAAATATTGGAAACTGTAACTCGTGACTGCTTTAATCCTCCAGTGAAACACTGACTGTCACGGTGACAGCTGGCTGACTCAAGGAGACTCTTCCAGGAGCTGAAAGAGCTCTCCAAGCCTAGTGTTGCATTTCTGGGGGTGTCTTGTGCCACCTCTGCCCCTCTGTCTGCCCATCACCATTTTCTTGCCAGACATTAGGCTGCCTGCAAGCCTTTTTGGGCTTCTTGGCTCATTTTTGCCTGTTACCCTCAACAGTGTTGGATAGGGTGGGTTGGAACAAGAAAGCCACCCTGTCTGCCTGCTCCTCACTCTGTCAATGTACCTTAACATCAGTGAGGGCTTTCCTTGGCTACTGCTTTTCCTCCAGAAAAAAAAAAAAACAAACAAACCAGAAAATATTTATAAATGTGTCAGATAAAAGGAAAGAGAAAAAGGATGGGGTAGCTGGAAGAGATCACTGCTGGCTGTTGTGAAATAAAAAAGCTTTACTTCTGGAAGCATTCAGAATTTAAAAAAAAAAAAAGGGGGGGGGGTGTTAGCTGTTGTTTTGTTTGTAAACATAAGTCTGTTTATTTTTTTTAGCAGCAAGCACTGTATTTGGACTTTGAAAATGTTTAACAGATCATCAGCCATAGCTTAAGAGGAAAGTTTTATGGTGAGGTTGAAAGGAAAAGTAACATAATGGATGAAGGGAATTTCAAGCAAACAGTAAGAAAGTTCACCTACTGAGGAAGAAAACTGAGAGCAAATAAGTAGTCAAAATGAACAATGCTGATCTTCTAAATAATATGATTTTGTTGGGGAGAAATCCACTAAAATATTAAATATTTTGGGAAATCTCAAGCACTTTATAGATGCTTGAGAAACAAGATAAAATGAAATTTCAGGGAGGGAGTATGACTTGGCCATGAGGGGCTGGTGAGAAGTGTGTCAATTGGGATGGACTAAAAGTTTCTTGAAAGTAAAGGTTGAAGCACAAACTCTCTCTGGGCCACGAATACCATGTGTGTGTGAAGAGCTACTTCAAAACATTGGAGGTGCTTACAAATCAACGTTAAGCAAGTGTTGGAGGCATTGATCCAGAAAAATACATTTGCCAAATTCAAGGGAAAGTTTAACCACAGAGCCTTTAAGCTTCAGGATGAAGTGAAGCACGGGTATGTAGTTTGTGCTGGAGGGAGGTGTCAGTACTGCACTGTGCAGAGGCAGAGCTTGCTGTATCAGCAGCCCTTGCTCAACTCCCCCTAACATTTGTGGGAGCTCTGTCACATCCTTCAGGGGTTATTTGTTCTGGTTTCCAGACATCCTCCCCTTCTGCCCAGGGGATATCTGTGGTGTGTGTGCATAGTAGCTGCCCACTGTGAGCCCTTTCATACACGTGGACCAACTGGGTTGTGCATGCATAGCTCTCATGTATGTACACATATGCCTAAATGTGCAATGCCCCTATATATGAGACTTCCAGATCATGGGCAGTCTGGCAGGACTACTGCTCTGAATGTCTGAAAATCTTGGACAAATGGCCAAAACCCCGGGGAGGCCCAGATGTGGGAAAAAAGTTCCAGACAGAGAGTATTTTTAAGATACCTCTGGACTGACATGGAAAGAAGAAGTAGAGCTGTGTGGGCTGAGCAGGCAGGAGGAAGAGGCATCTTCCCAGGAGGGGCTCTGGGGATGATGGGTGGCAGAAACAGAAAGTGTTTGTTGGAGATAGGGGTAGAAAGGTGAGACAAGGCTACTGCACATTCAGCAGAGACTGAGAGAGGTGAAGCTGAGTTCATGATGACTGCTAGCAAGCATGGAGTGTTTTGCCCATGAGGGTGCTTTAGACATTGCTGAGAAGGAAGGGACTTGGCACTCTCCAGTTAATGGATAGTTAATGGTGATCAGGGTTCCCTGCAGGGAACTGTGATGTGTCCGTGTGCTTATTGAGCAAGAGTTGTTCCTGGACTCCAGGAAAGGTGGGGAGGGGCACAGAACACCCCTAGGAAGTCAGACTGGAGTCATGGGTGGGATGTAGTGAGGTATCGGCTGGGAAAGAAATGGAGCACTGGAAGTGCTTTTTGCAGATTTAACAGGGGTTCAAAAAAATTACTTGAGCATTTGTTGTGGTGAAAGATGTCTTGGAGATCAAGTCATGGCGTGGATGTAATGGGAATAGGAAATACAGGATTTTCCTTTGAGGAAACATTACATCACTAGAAGTTTCATAACTATCAACAGCAGGAAGAGTAGGAATGTCACTGACTTTACTTGCTTTCCCTTGATGTTATCCTGAAGTGAAACTACCAGTGAATACACCCAGACCTGCTATCTGATAGGAATTACACCACTCTCTTCTGAGGTAAATATTTAGATCTGTGCAGGGGAACTTCACATTTACACTGCTTTAGCAAACTTCAGGATGTACCTTTTGTGCTTCCCTTTAGCCCTGTATGTGTGTACCTGTGCATCTTTTCTGTTGCATCCTGTGCTTAGGACCACAGTCTGTAGCTGAAGAAACATCTGGATTGAGTAACTCTAGAAATGGCACCACAGAGTTTGACAAGCATTAATAAAGATTAAAATGTAAGTGAGCTGTTGGGGCAGCTCTGGAGCAGGTGTAAACATGCTGTTGGTTAACTTCAGGGAAGATACATCCCTCAGCACTGAGTGAAATCAAGAACATTGCCTGGACAGCAAGACTTACTATGTTTGCATGGCACATTGTCCTGTAAAGCTTCTGTTGCAGGAGTTAGAAGGTTGTCCTGGCTCATATCCTCCTCTCCCACCATATTTTCCCCATGATTTAGAAAATTCCTTAGTAAACAGAGAAATACTAAACTGGTCCAAGTTAATCTTTCTTGGCCCAATTTACTTGGATGTGCTTTGTGTTTTGCTTTATAATTTTTCCCTTCATTCCAGCTGGCCATCGGTTTTAGACACGACCCAAAAATCCATAGCAAATTCTTCTGTCCAGGGTTGTCCTTCCTGTAATTTGAAAGAGAGTTACCTAATCCCAGTGACTGACGTCGCAGTGCGAAGGTTGCAGGGCAGAACACCGGGCAGAGGCAGAGCCGCAGCCTTCCTCCCTGCCCAGTGTAAAGGCACAGCTCCATCTTGTGGGCACCTGTCCCATCTTCTTCCTCACTGCGGTGCCAGCTCTGGCAACTTCAGGCGTGCCTGGACCTACCACCTTTGGACAATTTACTCTGGGGGAGAACGTTCAGCTTAGTGATCTAACCACATGATTTTTGAAAGCAGGACAAATAAAGCTTCCATACAGCTTAAAACAAACCCAGTGTAAATTGACTGGATTAACTTTGTTTTAGGTTAATAGATGGTATTAAAACCACTGCATATTGAACCAGCATGGTTCATGTAACCAAGCAGATGCCTAACACAACAAAGCACGATTTATCTGGCACCTCTTAACAACAATTTCTTGTGTGGCCTTTCTAGATCACTGTGCAAACAACCCTTGCCAAAATGGAGGGACCTGTTCTCTCACTCATAGCCATAGGATGTACCACTGCACATGTCCTGAGGAATTCACGGGCGAGGACTGTCAGCTGAGTAAGTATCTTCTTCCATAAGTGTTACGACATGAAATATGAGTAGTAAGTAGAGCTCATTAATGTTTGCTTAATGAAAAGGTAGTTCTGTTGTGATGGGAGAGACCACTGCAGCATGAATGTTCATGTAGGTGGATTTCCAACTGGTTATGACAGACAATCCATTCCTGACAGAACATCTGAAAATAGCTTGACTGTACAATTATAAATCCAAGTATGCTCTGAGCACAGGAAGCACAAAAATCCTCTTCCCCTTCCCTTGCTGTTTTTAAAATTTAAATAACCCTTACATGCTTGAAATTTGCTAATATCTAGTACATAGGGCATAGATACATGAAAAAGCAACACAATTTCTGGTGGTGCCTTATCCCTTATGTATATGCACATATGGCCACTTATGACTTTTCCTGAGATATCAGCTTTGTACCTGGGTAGCTGCTTCACCTTCAGAGCAGTCATTTTCAATGGAGTAGAGTCAGGCCAAAAAGCTTCTCTTGGGTTATTTTTCCAGTTTTATGGTGATGTTACTCCCAGTTTGCTGCACATAGGGCTTTAGGAAAAATCCACCTCTGTCTCTAGATTCTTGGAGTGCTGCTCTGGTGGCTTGATGTCCCCACACTGTGGAGGCTGACTTGCTTGAGAAGCACAGTCAACAAACATGCATCTGCTCAGCAGGAAAAAAGGGATGAGCAAGGAATGATGGAGATCATGGTGCTATTTCTTGCAAGGAATAACATCTGAAAGCTTGTGTTGTTTGTAAAACTTTGTTTCAGAGAAATGTTTTGACAACACTCTCTACGTGTTCTTTGATGTGGGTGTGAGCTGGCCAAGAGTCCAACACGGAGTTGTGGAGCAGTGCATGTGTGTGAACGGCCAGATCGAGTGTGAGCGCGTTGAACATAAAAGTAAGGCACTATTTTGTGTTACAGCTGTAGGCCTGCATGAAGTGGAGGTAAAGGACAGTGAGGATATCAAAGCCTGAGGGGTGTTACACCTTATAATGCTGCTCTTGCAGGTCACATACCCTCCCCAAAAGAGAACGTTTTAGCTTTCCTTTCCATGTCTGAGCAATAATATTGACTCAGGAAATCAATATATCCATCCTTATTAGAGGAAGCAATTATATGCATTATGCTGAATTTTAGGGACACACCTCACGGTTTCCTTTGAGAGGGATGTAATCCTGATCAGCATTGTGTAAGAATATGCAACAGATTATATAGTAGAACTGGTGAAATTTCCCCTCCAAAACTGTAACATGCTTGAGAGGCACACCCTGCTCTACTCTTCCTCTGAACACCTACAATCACTTCATATTGCTGTTTCACTCTGTGTTTCTTCCCAAGCCTATTCCACTCCTGAGTTGCTTTGTGTAAACCTCACCTGCCTCCAGGATCCCATATGACCTGCATGGACCCGAGTCCCCATGAGTTTTGGCCAAACTTACCCATTCCTGGTTGGAGTGGTGCTTAGGTTATGAAGCATCCTCCTTGTTTTGGGGCTGCCAGGTACCCAACACAGCTGGCTAGCCACAGGGCACGCACTTGGGGTTGTCACTTACCTGATGAAGCCAGAACAGCACCATCTTATTGGAAGGAGAGATGCTGTGAAGCAAGCCACATGTCTCACCTCAGCCATTCTGTTAGTCTGGCTGACTTTTACCCTGCCCAGACTCCCAAGTAACTTAGAGTACAGACAAACTTCATAAAAGCCCTTTGAAACAGGTAGGTGGTTTTATTCCCACCTTACATAACTGGAAACTATGGAGAGTCATTGGTTTTCTAGGACATTGGGAGTCCATTGGAGAGTTGGGAAATTTGATTTGATAGGACTTAATACTCCCCAATCACACATCTTAAATACTTAACTGAGCTACCTACTAGATACATTATTATAAGTTTTAATACAGCTTAATGCCAAGCCTGGAATTGGTAGAACCCTCTGTAGAGAAAGAACTGATAATACCATCACCACTAGTAATAATAATCACCACCCCCATTTTACCTATTGTTCATTGACAATATTTTTCAACAGCTGACATTATCCAATAGCAGTGAAAACAATGAGACAGACCTTAGTGGGCAGAAATCAGCCAAATTTCCTTTTCTTTAATTTATATTAAGTGTAGGTCTGAGATGAGTAAAAAAAAAAGGAAGAACCTTCCCCAAAATGCATGGAGAAGATGTACTAAGGTAAAATAAAATGGACTGATTCTCTTGAATAATTTGTACCTTTCATTTGATCTTTGGTTTCTGCTTGTAGGTTGTGTTCATGACCCTTGCATGAATGGTGGAGAGTGTAAAATGGTTACCTTCAGTGGAAAAATAGTATGTGATTGCAAAGAAAATTATGGGGGAAAGTATTGCAATATTGGTAAGTATAATAACCTACTGGCAGATGGAATATGGAATTTTCATCTGGTTGTGAAGTTGGTGGGTTTTGCCTCGGTGTTGTATTCTGCATTTGAGGACATTTCTTGTAATAACTGAAGAGTCACACAGAACAAGGGTTTAATATATTTCTATAGTGTAAAACCTAACACCCACTTCACCACTGAGACTCTGATTCTGAAAATATTTGTTCATGTCCTTAACTTTATAGAAAATCAATCACAGAATTTTTAATCCGGTTATTCATGCCTATATGATAAGTGCATGCTTCTATTTGCAGGATCAGTCACAGAATTGTGGTCTAGAGCAACTGCCACCACAGATCCGTGCATCCCCTCATAAAGCTGGAATTTATGCTCTAGCAAAATCTAGCAGCTGACTGTGTTTGGAAGCACTAGATTACTGAGGGAAGTAGACAAAGAGAACATGCACACCCTTTGGGTTACCTTAAACTTTAAATCAATAACACCTTTAGCTCAGTACAGCTTCCATAAAAACCCTTGATTGCTCTGGTGGGTCAGGGCAGAGAAATCTGCGTTTTGGTGTCTATGAGTTAGTCCTGTTTTGCTTATTAGATGCTCCACAGTTTGAAGGGGTTAAATCTGCTTGTAAAGCTTCTTTGCATGCTAAATCCTCAAGTTATATCAGTGGCTACTTTTTAAATACAGAAGATTTTAGGCATAAATTATAATAGACCTTCAGCCATACCACCCTGAGATCCCATCAATTCACGGGCTGTGTCTTTCTGAGTGCATAAATCCCATGGCTCACCCATATCAAAGACAGGACTCCCAGTAGCTCTGGTGGGCCCTTATTTGGTCCGAATGAGTAGTGAGGTAAAAACCATGGTAATGAACACTGCAACTGGTATCTGGTGTTCTTTTTGTTATGCTGATAGTTAACAAATTGTGTAGTCAACTATTCAAGCTGGAGAAAAGAAATCCATTTGGGAGATTGACAGTACAGCTAGGATAACAAACAGTAGAAGTGAACTGGCAAATTGGACTGTGTATGAACTGGTCCTGAACCTTCACTCACCAGGAACCCCGATGAATCATGGAAAATGCGTTTGTGACTCTTTTAAGTTCTTCATAAGGGACACTATTTTAGCTCTGTTGTTTTGTCCTTTAGTGGCCCAGGAGGGATTGTCCCAGGCTTTGGGAATGCTGCTGCACGGATCTGGGTGAGGGGCTGCGTGGGCACCGTGCAAGTGTGACCTGGAGCTGCACTCTGCTCATGCTCACATGAAACTGCCTTTCCAATTCCTATTTCGTTATCAGCTTCCCCTGCCTGGAGCAGCAGTGCTGCACACAGACATCCACCCAGCAGGGCCTGCATCATAAATTCCAGGATGACAGTGTTACAGCTGTAATACTGGTTTCTGTCTGACTAGCTTAGAACAAGAAATAAGCAGGTGCTCTTTGATTACTTGGAAATAATAAAGCAAACGTTTGATTTGCTAAACAAATGGCTTTGGATGCTTACAATCCATCTGCGTTCGGCTGCCTAACACTCCCACACGAAATGGGAACTGAACAATTGTGTTTATGTGTCAGGGCCTTGGAAACAAGTTTAAAAATGAAAAAAACCCTCTTTGCCAGGATTTAGTCATTCTAAATTCACGCAAGTGAATTAGTACTCGGGTCTATAGACCTGGTAGCATCATCACAGTAGGGCAATGTCATTGTGGTGAAAGTGCTAGGAGCTTGGATTCTCAAAGCACACAGAAACTGATTTTTAAATATGTGTTGATTTCAATTTTTCTGCAATCCTTCAATTGGATGATGTGAGCAGAGCTGGCTTCTTTCTTTGTTGCCTTTTTACTATCTCACATAATTTCACTTGTCTAACAGGATGTAATTGTGAGGTTACCCTTTAGTCTGAATAGCTTGTGGTTATAAGGCTTGGTTTAGGAAAAGGTACAGTGTTCCTAAGTGTACTTTATTCTGAATTATTCAGTTATAGAGGCAACCTTAAGCCCAAGGTGTGATGCTAAAATACCTTACTATATCTTAAAAAAAAAGAAGTCCATCAATTTAATAAACAGTAAGTCTCCTAGACTGTTATTGAGCTGTGATGTGTTTGAGGTCTCTCTAATGTTCTCTGCCCTTATTGTACACAAAGAATAACCTGTCTTGATATGATTCTGATGGAAAGCCAGCTAATTTATCTTAACCATTTTGCTCACAAATATTAATAAGCAAAGTACCATCCTGAGGCAGATCACAAGTCTAAGTATGCTGTGACTCAAGCACTGGAAAAGTAGACAGGGGAATAAAGAAAGTAGCAGGGAATTACTGAGAAATGCTTCTCCTGGTTGAGGATTTTCTCAGCAGATGGTTGGACCATCATATCTAATAGACATTTACCTGTTTTCCATGAATCTGTCTAAGCTCTTTAGAATTCCTTTATGCTTTTCCCTTTCACAGCATGCCATGTCAAGAAGTTCCAGAATTTAAATAGATATGATGAGAAGCAGTATTTTCTATTGTTAACTAAAAACCTACTGCTTGGTAATTTCATTCTTCCCATTTGAACAGTGAGTAATGGAATAATCATAACTTTTGTGATTTTAAAGATACCTATTTATCTGTCCATTACTTTTTTTGGACTATGGGGTCCTTGTCAGCACTCAAAAGTAATTTTGTCACTGATCTTAAAATTGTCTTGCAAACAATGACTATATATGTGTGTGTGTGTGTATATATATATTTATGTGTGTATATATATATATATATATGTATATGTTGTCAGCCATTATCATAAATGACCATGCAGCTAGTGGAAAATTATGAGCTGGCTTTAAAATATAGAAGGTGATAAAAGTAACACAAGAGATATCTGTAACAAAGGAGACTGATACACAAAAGACAGTTTCTAATATAGATTTCTTTTCTTTGTGGTAATACATTATTTTCTTGCCCTTAAAGAAGAAACTTTCAGTACTAAAGAAAGAACTGCCATTTAAAAAAATGTTCTGAGACAGTTTATATGCATAAGATTTTAGCCAAGTTTAATTTCAAAGGAAATTAGAAAAATCATCAGCAAATCTCTCCCCAAACAGATGCTGTTTAAAATTGTTCAGGGATCCATGTTTAATTAAGTTTAATTCATAATAATTGCCCTTAAATATGTGCCTATTTTCAGAAATAAGGATTTTGTATTAAAAGAGTAGCAGCATTCTCTTTGGAAATAGAGCTCTTGCTGAGAGAGCTCTGAATCCAGGCTCTAGGTGAAGATGCAGAATTAATTATCCAACCATGAGTAGCAATGGTTGCATCATCATACAGAGAAAGTTATAAAAAGAGCCCAGGCCCAACAACTTTATCAGTGTTAAATGTGAGCAAGAAGAGATACCTGAGAAAGATGTGAGTGGGATATTTTGTCGCTGGCCCAAGTTGTTCTAGGGAGTGGTGAGGGAATTTTTTTTTTGGAGTTCTTTATCTTCAGAAATACTTAGTTTCATTTGAGGTGAAAACTGATGACATACAGTTATAAACATGTAATTGTAAAATTACTTTGACATTTTATGTTTCTTTGAACTGATGGGAGCCATAGTGGAGATGTTGGGTGAACACAGGGAGATGCACAGCTAAGGAAAGAGAAGGAGTTATATGGCCAAAGGAGAGATAATTCATTATAATAAGCAATTTTGGAGGAGTTTAAGGGAATTGAAGAGTAAAGAAAGGAGATGTAGATCTCTTTTTTAAGAGATTGGTGCCTTTCAGTTTCTGTGGTTGAAACCCTACAATTGCATTCACAATATTTACCTCAGTGGATAGGAGAGTGGAAATTAATATACATTTTGTCCAATATCCATGTAAAATCACTTTCTTCTCCTTATCATTGCTTTGTTACTGCTTTTTGGGTGTGGGCTTTTAGGAAATTTGGGATACTTCTTTGTATTTTAAATTCATTCTTGATTTATTGGAGAATATATTAGTGGGGTATCTTTATTCTGTTTACTTAGTTGTCAAGTCTTGTCCTGAAACATTCAGTGTCTTTAAGTGGCTTTGTTGCGTTACTGTTTATCAGAGGAATAGCTGATAGATATATGTGGGGACATATTTCAATGGTTTGTCAGCTTTCAATGGATTTTCATGGTGTAGAATTACCTTAATCTTTGGGTGTTCTTGTTTTCTGTTCGATTTTTTGGTGTGTCTTTTTTGTCGTTGTTGTTAGTTTGTTTGGGTTTGTTTTTATTTTCTCCCTAATTAGTCTGCAGGTAATGGAATTAGAGGGACACCATAGCTTTAAAGAAAGTATGAGTTGGAATGCTAATTGTGTAAGGCTTATAGTTATGTAAGGAGATGTGGTATATGTCAGAAGTAGGTTGAAGATTCTTAGAAAAGGAAGATGACAGAATAGCTGAATATATAATTACATACAGGAAAAAAACCCCTTCTTGGCCACATTTTTAGGGGTTAAACCGGAGGAGTTTGAGGTAATAGAATTAGTAAAAATGACAGCAAACCCACCTATTTAGTGGTTCTTTAACTGAAATAGGGTGTTTGCAGTTTTTCTACTAAAAAAGGTACTTTAGTAAAGGAAATTCAGCTCTGGAGGCTGGAAGGAAAGTTTTAATACTTTTTTTTCTGAAGAAGACAGAAGATAATGTGTCAACTTTTTGGTTTATATTTACCATCTGCTAGAATGTTTTTGGATTAGGGTTTGATTTTTTATTTTCTAGGATCATAAGGGGCAAAAAAAAAATAGGGTGAAGTATAATAATGAGATCTGTTGGCTGACAAGGGTAAATGAGTCTTCATCCAGTCAGCCAGTCCCCTACTGAGCTTGGACAAGTAGGTCTGTGACTAAGACTTGAAGAGGATTTCTAAGTGGGGCTGAGATCATGCTTGTTGCTTGCATGTATGAAGCACTGGGATTAGAAATAAAACTAGTTTTAAAAAGAATAAGGTTATTATTTCTCCACAGTTATGGAAGAATAGATGGAACAGCAGATCAAAAAGCATCATATGGCTGAATATGGTTTGGGGAGGTGATTCTGTTATTAACAGAGGTAAAGTTTTATGGGTCCCCTGGGAAGCTGCATGAGGGGAAGGCATGGCTTAATGATGCAAAGATAATGAAGAGAAAGCCCAGGGCACCACTGCAGAAATAGTAATAGTAGGTTGGATTTTTATCCAATTTTGAATTATTCCAAAATAATTCAGATAATGCTGGAGTTACATGGACAACAGCTATGTCTAGTAGACTGTCACCTGCAGTGATAAATGGTAGGGGGAGTTGGAAGATCAAGTAATGACTGAGCATGGCATTGCCAACTAAGTACCCACCTCTGATTCATTGCACTGAAATAGTGCCAGTCTAGGGAATGGTGAACATGGGACTGGAGATAACTGTGCCTTTGCAAAACAGCAACTTTTAGGTGTCGTTTATGCAGGTGACAGATGTAAGCCATAACAGAGAGGCTGTTCTGACCTCCCAGCTTTCTTTATAGTTTAGGATAATAATAAAGATTTTGGCTAATGCAGAGAAAAACCTAAATGAAGAAGGAAGCACTGTTTGCATGGAGGTTATGGATTGGCCTCTTACATTTGACACCTTGGCAAATGTGGGCTAAAGAGGAGAGAGATAATGAGCTGTCCTGATAGCAGCATAGCATATAGCAAGGATTAACTCTGGAAGGATTGAGTGAGAAGCCAAGTACCAAGGAAGAAGCAAAAATTTCTCAAGGCAGGGTTTATATCTCCAGATAGAAATAGATTTGAGATCAACATAGGACTTCTTTATTTTTGCAAAGAAATGCATTTTCCAGATATTGGTGGGCAGTAAGTTTTCTGTGGTATCCTCTGTGCTCCTACAGTGATGCCTTTTTAGAGTACAACTCTTTGTTGTAATCCTAGCATAAACTAATATGATTAATATTAGCAGCTGCTAATATGAAGCAGCTGCTTAGATCTTACTCCTATGATAGAGTGCCTGACTTGGCAGCAGTGTTAGTTATTGGGTGCTGGTTAATTCAAAGCCATAAGGGTATTTTTAATCCTATTTTTTATTTATTTGAGACATGACAGTGGTATCAGTTAATTATGTTTTATAGAAGGCATATCTTCTCTGAATGTGAGGGGACTGGTATCTCTTAATCCATGCAATCTGTTTTCCCAAATAATTGTCAGTTAGGAAGGTGGCTGAAGGAAAGGTGTGAAAGACAGGGTGCAGCAGCTCACAGGCTTTAGGCTCATCCTTGGATTACTGTATTGTTTGCCTCTCCCATCGCCTGCTTTCTCCCCCCAGCCCACACCCGGCACTTTGGGGGCTCCAGAGACCCCCCCACTCCTCTACAGAGCAGCTGCTCATCTGCTGACTGTCATTAATTACTATCCAGTCTGTTTCTTTTCCTGTCCTGAGACTTATTTTGGCTCATACTCTAAACATATGAGTATAGGTATAAAACGAAAACTCTTACTATGAATTAGGCACTCACATACTCTTGAAAATCCTGTAAGGTTGTCTGTGCAATAAGTTGTTTGCCTGTCAAAATAGTATAGCACTGAAATTTGCTTGTTGCTGCTGGAATTTCTTTCCTTTACCTCTTGACAACCTATTTCCTAAATACATTTCTCCTTTTAGCTCTATATACCTACCTATTTGATTGCATTCATGACTCTGTAAATCATAACTATTGTACTATAATTGAAGATAATCAATAGAAAAATGAAAGGGAAGAAGAGCCAGTCCTTTCTCTTATCTAGGATATTACATTCTAAGATGTAAGAAAATGCTGGCAGAGTTTATAGATTTCTGGATTTAAACTTTTATATAAAGAATTCAATTTACTCAGAAGGTAGCTTTGTACATTTATAAGGAAAATAAATCTCTTCAATTTTAGCTCAGTTGATCTAAGCATTTGCAAGTGTGAAGGTACAAAGTTACTTTGAAGAAAAAATACATTAAAAAATGTCTAGTTTCAGTGAATGGAGTATCCCATCCTTATTTTAGAATGTAACTAAAGGAGATCTTTTGTGCTATGAAAATAATTTTGTTTTCCTAGTCTTAAACCCATTCTTGTTTTAGGTTATTTAGTTTCTATTAAACTTAATTCACTAGAAAAAGATGCCAGTTTTCCCACTTTCTGCCTAGTTTTTGGCTCGGGCAGATTGTTTGTGTGTCATAATCAAGCTACAGTCTCAGCAGGGATTCATTTCAATGTTAGGTGTTGTCAGTCCAGAGGTTTTCTGCTATCCAACAAACCAGAAAGCACAATTATTAGAATCAACTACTTGTTATAAATCAGTGCAATCTACTATTGTATGAAATCATGAGCCCAAACAGAAACGTTGAAATCTAGGTAAATATAATAAATGTACAATTCACATTCTTATCATTAACGAGTGAGAAAAAAAGGCAACTGTTTTCTTCCGTGAGGTCTATGCCCACCTGGGCACCTCTTTACAGAGATTTTCAGTGGCAGAGGGAGATGCTGGAAGACAAACCACGTCTTCCTTTGGAAGCAGCACTAGGTCAATGTGGATGTCTTTCAAAGCTCTCTGCGAGGTGTTTGTTTCATTTTGCACAGGAGTATTTGCTTTTTTGCTTTCAGGACACCTGGCAGGGTGTGTGCCTGTGTGTGTGGTGCTTCAGTGTGTTATTTAGTGAAATGAGATGCCTGTAAGAGGAATCTCTACGAATACTGGAGACTCCTTTCTGTCACACATTTATTGCCAGCCCAGACTGGTGGTTTGCTGTGTGTGCAGCGGGGGAAGTGCAGCTCCCTGAAATCAAAGGCTTTCACACCTTTCATCTCTGAGGGGATCTCCCAGATACCCATGAAAGGAGGTCAGGGAGCTTGTGGGTGAATCAAGAAAAGACAGACCCTTCTGCAGGCATCTGAGAGTCTGAGCTCATGCAGAAAGGAAACTTGAATTTACCTTTGTAAAGGATGCCTCGAAGAGCAACACATCCTGCAATGCTGAGGCTGTGTAAGCAATAAACTTATGCAGAGGCATAAAATGTCCTTGTTTATTGCTTGTCCTCTTGAGGAAATGGCAGGAAGCTGAGTCAGGGGGAGATTTAGGTTAGGTATCAGGAAAAGGTTTTTCACCCAGAGGGTGGTTGTGCACTGGAACAGGCTCCCCGGGGCAGTGGTCACAGCACTAAGCTTATCGGAGTTCAAGAAGTGTTTGGATGATGCTCTCAGGCAGATGGTGTGACTCTTGGGCTGTCCTGTGCAGGGCCAGGAGTTGGACTCGATGATCCCCATGGGTCCCTTCCAACTCAGCATATTCTATGATTCTGTGACTGTTAATAGGTGAAACAGGTTTAGGTGGAAATATACATTCATAGAGGTATTAGGAAAACTTCAGAGAGTTATTTGTGCCCTGTCTTGCAAACCAGCTGCTACCTAGTGGGTGCTGAAGTGCTCTCTCTCTCACCAGGGGACATAAGGCTTAGGCTCAAAGCACTCCAGCCTTTGGCTCTGGAGCTTCCTGAGGAACTGCAACAGGAGTGGACATGAGCTCTGGAAGAGCTCTGGATGGAGGGGGTTTTCCTAATTCCACCGATGTTTTGCTTTAGTTTATGGTTTCTAAGAACTCTTCAGTTGGGGTAATTGATATTTTAGACTCTGGAGAAGACCACTTGTAAAGGCATTTGTAAGCAGAGAGGGGACTTATGCTCTTTTCCCCTTCTCCCTGCCTGCCATCAGCTTATATAAAGCAACTTAAAAAAAAGAAAAACAAACAGAAATTAATCTAACACAGTATCTAGTAAAAGCATTACAGGTTGGTCAGGGATAAAATGAAGCATTGCTGAATGAAAGGGTTACTTAAAACTTTGCTGTCCCAGAATTAGGACCATCAGGGGAAAAATGTATTTTTATTACCAGAATGAAACAGCTTTTGTATCTGGAAGTAAAATACATTCAAAGTGCAAAACCATCAGGAAAATTGCTGATGAAATGTTTTGGGGAAAAGAAAATTCAAAAGATACATTGTTTTCTGCAGAAAGACTTTCAAAGCAGACTCCTAAAAATATTCAGATATGTAACTACAGAACTTGAGAAAAGATCTGGATACAAAAAGTTTGTGAAATGTTTTCAGGTAGTTAGCAATTAGAACTGATTGTATAACTGCTATTTCAGGTTGCTGGTAATTTTAAGGCCCAAACCTGCTTTTTATTGAAAAATTAAAAGGCAAAGACTTGGTGTGACATGCTGATAAAATATGCCACCCTAACACAATTGGAATGTTTTATGTGAGCTATGGCAACATCTTGGATTTTAAAAATAAAACATAACAAGGAACTATTTCTGGTTTTAAATTTTAAGGACTTTCCCCCCCCAAAGAAATGAACAGCAGTGATAGTGGTATAGGACTGTTGAATAACTTGAATCTGCATTTGCATCAAAACTTTCATAGTATGAAAATTTAGGACATTTCTACTCTCCTCATAGTGATTGGCAGTAGCACAGAGAAGTGAATGAATAAAAAAAATACATATTATGTCCTTCATTACTTTCTTCCACATAAGAAAATAAATCCGTTTCAGAGTTATCAGACATTGTGGAACCTATATAGATTTGGGAATGAACAATTCCCAGTCAGAGCAACCCATTAAGAACTGCTGAAAGCAGACCACCTACACACCATTTCTGACAAAGAAGGAAAAAGAGATTTTTCCAATGCTGTAACAGCACAAAAAAAAAAAAAAAAAGAAAAAAAAAAGAGGATTAGAGGCAGAAGATGTATATGGCTCCAATAGTTGCAGAGATTTTTTTTTTTTNTTATTTTCTATAAGCAGGGATTTTTTTTTTTTTTTTTTTTTGAAAACTGTTTGTCCTGAATTATAGGTGATAAAATGTATTATACTTCTCATGGCCTTCTTTACTTACTGAATTGCCCTTAAATGAGAGGTGCAGTGGGTGCCGTGGTGCTGCTGCCAACCACTCACATGAAGCTTGCTGGAGCGGAGCACAGACCAATGCAAAGCTACTAATGAAAAAACTGTGTTAACTCAGAAACTTCTCTACACAAGATATGAGATCAAGCCACGCCTGTGCCCAAAATACTCCTTATAAAACCAAAAAGAAACAAAAAACTATTTGAGAGATATTACTCTTCCTCTCAAGAAGTGCAAGATGTAATCTAAACTTCTTAGTTACAGAAGGAGAACGTGAGGGATGGCTTAAAAAGGAGCCAAATTCTCCCAGTTGAAATATTCTGGCAGCTTTAGCAATGACTGGCAGACCTGATGAAACAGAGATACATTAGATTTTAAGCCTGACAAGGATGAGCACAACTTTTAAACACCATCTGCAAGATGTCTGAACCACTGGTATTGCAGAATATGGCCCTGGTTCTGCAATGGAACAGAATCTCTTGTTTCATCCTCATAAATGTAGTCAACTCTGAATTGTTTCTGAATGTAATAAATACAGTGCAAATAAAAACAAGATCTGGCACTTTCCCAGATAAATGAACAAATTTAGAATACAGCACGATGGTGATATTTTCATGACACTGTTTCAGGCAAAGCAAGTAGTGTAACTTGCAACTTTCCCAGAAAATAAATGGCAGGATTGCAAAAACATGGTTACTATTGCTAGCAATACAAATGATAGACAGATTATTTCCTGTGAGCTCCTAGATTATGGTTGTTAAAATATAAGTTTGATTTAGTGTTATATTCATAGTAATTGAAATAAAGAGGTTTTGATTCAGGGTGCAGGTTGGACAAACTATGGTTTCATCATGTCAGAAATGTGTGCCAGGCCAGGCTAGAAAGTGAATTTTGCTAGGTGTTTGTATGCTAACTCACACTGAAGTTCTTGCACCAAACTTCTTGACCTCCAATTCCCAAATTTATGCCATATGCTTGCTTGTGGTTTTGAGGTCTGTCACTACACTGATGACTCGGAAGGGTAATTGATATCAGTTCAGTACTGTGATTCACTATTTCAGGGCTGATTATGGGCCCTGGTTTGTGTGTCACCTTATTCTGTCAGAGTAAATAGATCTTTGGCAATAGCTGTCTACACTGTGGGGTTTGATGGATCTTCCTTACAGTCTGTTTTTCAACAGTCAGGCAATATCATGATGTTACATCTTTAAGCATGTTTATAAGTTTGGAAGAAGATTCCACCAGTCTTGCAGATGTCAAGGATAAGTCACATCGACATGGCTGGGATAAGAAACCCTCCAAGGCTTGTTCACAATTAATCCTCTTTGTGCATTAGATGGTTTTGTGTTTCCTTTGGGGTACTCTGTGCTCTGTTTTGAGGTGTAGGCTTTCTGCTCAGTGAAGCTATTTGTATACAAATGCATCCCCATATGTTTTTCAGCCATAATGCTGGTATGTGCTGTTGATAGATCTTGGCAGCTGAGTATACAGGTCATAGAATATGTATGTGTCAGACCTATCTGAAGAAATAACCCATGTGCAGGTGACAAAGAAATGAGTTCTGAATAAGAAAATTCAACCTATTACTTAATTTTTTGCAAAATAGAGGTGTTTGCAATATGTAGCTACATATATGTAATATACATGGGTATAGTATATATATATATATATGGGCACATATAAGGCCAGAAAAAGGCCAGAAATCAGGCCTTTTAAGCACTTGCTGGTAGGGCGGGATTGTTTTCAGCACTTTTCAACACATACATTTCTATTTGAGCTGGTTGCCTGTATTGTCACTGGAGATTCGGTCAATGTGGACAGGAGTGTATGGGATCCACCACATCTTAAAAAAGCCACCTCAGACAGGCTAGATCGGTTTGGCACCAGGATTCCCTGTTTCTCTTAATTGACTAAAAAGGGAGTCTCCAGCGATGAGCTCAGTTGTGCCTAAAATTAGACCAGAGGAATCCCAGCCATATTGCTGACTTTGCTACAGATTGCTGACTGAAATCTTCCATACACAGAACAAATTTTAGGTCTAATTTTCTGCTGTTCTGCCTCTTGAGCAGTTATTTGTGCATGTGTAAAATGAGGTTAACTTACTACTAATCTTAAACAGAAGTTTTAACTGCTTGGGTTCCTGTTTTTTTATTAAGCAAAATCCCCACTTGATGCATTCAGTTCCTGTGCAAGGAGAAAGGCATTTTACAGAACTGGGCCTGCTGGCTCTTTTTGGGGCCTCGGCTGTGAAGTATTTAACATGCAATTAGCATTGATTCCTGACCAGCCTCTCTTTCTGCCAGTTCCGAGCCATCGGTGCTACGTTGGCAATGGCACAGAGTACAGAGGGATGGCCAAGACAACCATTTCTGGACACAGCTGCTTGCCTTGGAATTCAGACCTGCTTTACCAAGAGCTTCATGTCGACAGCATTGGGAAAGCAATACAGCTTGGCTTGGGGCCATTCCCTTACTGCAGGTGAGCAAAGTTCTTGTTTGCCCTGTATTTGTGCAGCAACAGTTGGATGTATTGTGGAAAGAAGGACCAGGAATCTCAAAGCAGGTGTTTTGCCTATCTCAGAAATGCTAGATTGAATTTAGCAGCCTAGCAAGAGGGGTTGTTTGGAAGACAAGAACTGGTAATAGGCTAAATCTGGGTCTGAAACAAGAGAAGCACAGACACCAAATAATGTCAGAAATACCAGGTCCTTTTTTTCCCAGGGGAATGGTTTTTTTCTTCTCAAATGAGACCATAGTACAAAACTTTTGAAATTGTTTATTAATGACTGTCCAAAAGGAAAAAGCAATGCAGTAGCTAAATTGAAATTTTTAAATTTAATTTTTAAGTTTTTGCTTGTGAAAGACATATCATAAAGTACAATATTTTCAAAAGAGAAAAGTTATCTGAAAATGAAAAATCAAAGCACTATATTTAAATAATAGTGAAATGGAATGTCAAATTTATTTCTTGGATTTCTTACAAAGCAAAGCTATTGCCAAATAAGACTTCACAGTGTTTCAATTTTGAACCACATACTGATAAACTACATTTCTACTGAAGTTTTTTGTTGAGCTATACTGAAAATAGCTTGTGCTATATAGGTTTGTGCCTTCTCCTCAGTCACCTTATGTTCCCTCTGTTTCTGAGGCCTGCATGAGATCAGCGGATATCCACAAATAAAGAAATGTTTCTATTTAGAGAGAACATCTCTCATCCTGGAGATGAGCAAGCGCTAAAACTAGCAAATTTTGGATGATTGTCCATAAATTACTGGTTGATGTCCAAAGATTTTGGGTCTTTTTTGGTATTGTTTTTTTTTTTTTTCCCCCCTGGCAGAAATTAGACCACTATTTCAGGAAAATCAAAATGTACTATATTTCCTAATTAGTTTGATAATAAAAAGCATGCATGTGTGCTAAAAGTAGCTCTCCTCTATCTAACACAAAGTAACAATAAGCAATTCCTACCCACTCCTTTAAACCCTCCCAGCTGCTTTCCAGGACTTGGTCCTTATGCAAGCACTTTAGTATTTGATTTATGGTGTCCCAGCAGATTGTGGCATTTTTTCTGGCACATATTTTATGCTTTGATAAAACTTGAACCCCTTTGATTTGCATCATTTATGACCAGTATTCAATTTCAGATTTGAAATGCAAAGAACAAAATGGTGTAGGAGCTGATGTGTTCATGTTCTGTAGAGCTGAGAAAAAAGCTTTTCACTTTTTTTGTCAGCTTGCTACAATTTCTGGGGATATCTCTGCTGCACTATATAATCCTGCAGATATCTTCTTCAAATAGTCTAATTTAGAAACATTGTTGGCAGAAGATGACTCAACCTGTGTTGCTTCTTCAGTTCTGAGAATTTGAAAGTGCTCTAATCTTTTTCTGAAGAGCAGTCAGATTGAAAAAGAAAAAAGTGATTGAAGAAACATACAATAACAGATAGTGCTTGTGATAAATTCAACTGAAACTGGAATTGCTGCTTATCTGGAATCCTGCAATACCTTGGTTCAATAAAGATATTTCTGGATCTTCAAAGTCTCCCTATATTCTTGGAGGAGTAAACTGGGCAAATTTCTAGTAACTTACAAGGCACTGATAGAGACAATTTGGCTCTACCACAGAGAAACCTTTACAGAATCAAACCAAAACCTGTTTAACACGAAGGTAACAAAGGGCTAAATCGTTTCCATTACTCCTTCCCACCCCCCACCCCCTTTTTT
>VXBX01000807.1:190654-204555 GCA_013400415.1 Scytalopus superciliaris | reverse complement strand
TTTTTTTTATTTAAAGGAATACAATATTTTCTTGAGATAGTCTTTAATTTCCTCAGACTCTCCAGGGAATGTGAACCCGAGCTTTGCAAATTTGTTTTTGCTAGCTATTCTTATTATGGATTTTCTATGAATCTACCTGTGTTGGAATTTCCCCAATTAAAAAATAACCTTAAAAAGGAATCTCTCTCATGGGATTTAGTTCTGAAAATAGTTGCGCTGATATCTGTTAAAGTGCTTCAGTGTGGGCAGTAGTTAAACCCTGTGAGCGTGCTCGTGCATCCAAATACTGGTAGGCAAGTTTTACAGGTGTTTAGTCATGTGTCTGTATTTCAGGTCCTAGAGAACCTTAAGCTTGGTTAGCTTTAAGATATTCTATTTAAGAATTCTACTGAAAGGCTGCTCACTCTTGAAGGGGTTAGCAGGTGCTTCAGCACTTTGTAAACCTGAGAGTCCTGCCAGTCCTCTGCATGAGGCATGAGAAAAAAGCAGAAAACCCCTGGAAACTTAGAACAGCACTGTGGTTAATGCTCATAATTCTCTCTCCCCCTGAATTAATTAGAAATCCAGATGATGATGAGAAACCATGGTGTTACATCATGAAGGACAACAGTTTGTCTTGGGAATATTGTGACATTCCAACTTGTGGTATGTAAAGGCTTTCTTAAAATCCGTGTTATGAATGAATGAAGGAAGATTTATTGATACAGCAACAAGCTTTCACTGTATAATTCTGAATGTTCCACTGTTCTCAGGAGTGTTTAATATTTCACTCTTTGCAGTAAATCCAATGACAACAGGCTTCTTTTGCATTTTTTGGAGTTGTGATACAATTCTTGTACCGAAATAGCAGTGGTGTCATACTACTGTTTTCAGTCACAATCATGCCAATATCCCTGAATTTTCTGCTAGAACATGCAAGGTGTCAGAAATGATTGATGCTTTGGTACAAATTGTCATCACTCTGGGAATTACAGGCCCAGAGAAGGCAATGGGCTGCTGTGAGCAATGAGAGGTCTGCATCCTGAAGATGTATGAGACATAGTATTTAATTCCAAAAAGTAAAGATTCTGCTCTTTCCCTCAAATAATAGTTACCTGTTAATAATGGTGAAGCCAGCCCTTAGAACACAGTTATAACTGGAAAACTTGGTTTATAATGTTTTCCTTCTGTTTATCTTTTAAGTTCTAAAGCTTTCGACAGGTGATATTAACACAAATACCTTAGTCCTTGCTGTCTCAATATCAAAGCTCAGTCCAAAATCAGAAAATAAAGGTGTGATGTATCATGCATAATGGGAAAGTTGTATTTGTTTGTACCGGCTAATGAAACAGCGTTGGGGCATGTTCACAGGTGCATTTGAATTACAGTAGTACATGTGTAGCCAGTGTTGGGAACAGGCATAGCTTACTGTCTTGTAAGTCTCCCATGGAACTGAATAAAATTCAGTTGTATGCTATTGTTTAAGGATAATGTTTAGCCTGAGGAAGAGAAGGTTCCAGGAAGACCTTATAGAATCTTTCAGGACCTAAAGGGGGCTACAAGAGTGCTGGAGAGAGACTTTTGACAAGGACTTGTAGTGACAGGACAAGGGGTAATGGCTTTAAACTGACAGAGGACAGATTTAGACTGGACATTAGGAAGAAATTCTTTACTGGGAGGCTAGTGAGACACTGGCACAGGTGGCCGAGAGAAGCTGTGGCTGCCCCATCCCTGGAAGTGCTCAAGACCAGGTTGGATGGGGCTCTGAGCAACCTTGTGGAAGGTGTCCCTGCCCACGGCAGAAGGTTGGAATGAGATGGTCTCAAAGCATTTTGTGATTCCACGATTTAGCGAATCTTTCTTTTAAAAACTTCTATATAAGTTACAGTCCTCAGAAATCACAAAGATTCACAGTCTGATGCCATATCCCTTTTTATCTCAGCAAGCAGGGAAAGGAGGCCACCAGTTCCAAAGGTAGATACTTACACAGTTACCAGAAGACCATGTGGGAGAAGACATAAAAAAAGAAGCTTTGTGAGACCTAGGATTGTTGGGGGATCTTCATCTCTGCCTGGATCTCATCCCTGGACAGCAGCTATATATATTGGAGAGAGTTTCTGTGGTGGAACCCTGATTCAGACTTGCTGGGTGGTGTCAGCAGCACACTGCTTTGCTAACAGGTAAACTCACCCTGTAATGTGACAGTAGGTCCTCACAACAAACCTGAACTGAAACAAATAAGAAGGAAGATGAGATTATAAACGACCAATGTGTCAAAAGAAATTTGTGGCTATTTGAGTGCTGTTCATGAACTAAAAAATAGCTTGTAGTTCTATAATCTCATAAGCTCTTATCTTGTCCCTTAAGGAGTCTCAAAGAAGCTAAGTCACCTGACTGAAGGAATAGGATAGGGTGAAGTAGGACATGGAATGGGAGCTTGCATGTGCAAGAATCTGCAGGGGGATAGAAGTATTTTGCTTCTTCTCAGTTACCTTCTTCAATGTTTATGCCTGTTTTGAGATATAACAGAGATGACTGTGCTCACTGCTGTGTTTTGTTCAAAAAGGCTGAGACAGCCAAGCAATGATTTATTGGAGACAATAAATTACTCTTACTTGACACAAATAGAGTGGGCTGAGCTTTACAAAAAGTCACAGGGAAGAACTAAACTTTTTTTGAGGCTGATTTTCTTGAGAGATTTTTCTTTTTCTCCCGTGGGACACTGGAGAAAATACTGACTATATGATGTTCTTACTTTATTTTAAATACTTAACTTTTACAATTATTGAAAACTTTCCCTGACTTCATTTAGATCACATTGAAGGGAAAAATATTACATCATTCCATACCTATTGTTCCTTTGCATAGTAAAGAAGCCAAGAGAAACAGAAAGCTTGTGCCAGAATACATACACTGATAGCTTGTAGAGCTATTAATATCACTGTGAATGCTGTACTGAAGCATTTGGAGCTTAAACCACAATGCATTTGTTTTTCAAATGTTGTGAAATAACTGCTAACTTTGGCAGCTATTCAGGACATTTCCACCCACTTCCAGCTGGTGGTTTGGTACATACAGATTTTCCATAATTGCTGCATTGTGATTTGCTCTGTTCTGTTTGTTTAGTACCTCTGGTAGTCACAATTCCAACTGTTTTCCACTAGGCGACAATAGATACCTGTGCAGCTCAATTATTTTTTTCCTTTTCTGTAACCCCTCCTGTTTTATTTCTTTTCCTGAATGAACCACTTGTAAGTCACAGTAGAACCTTTCAGTCCTTCTAAAATCTATATGAACTTCCACTCTGTTTTACAGGCCCAAAATCTGATTTTCAAGGAGGCTGGTTTACTACTGCAAAAACACTGAGAAATCATGGCCCAACATATTGATCAAAGAACATTTTATTGTCTTCTTGTATTCCAATAACACAAAATAAACATTGCCCATTCCTCTGTTAATCCTAAGCATGGTTCTTGTTGAAGGATCACTGCTGGCTCTCTGCATTGCAATTAGACAGAATCTCTTTCCTCCGAGTCCATGACTTCAGGGAAACTGCAAGGATGTAATCCACTCTGCATCCATGCATGATGTGGGACAGCAGATATTTTCTGCTCCTGCACTGGATATCAAAATGTATGAGCATTCCAATGTTGAAGACACTTGCTAACTAAATTCATTGTAGAATTATGCAGATGCAGATTGAATGGGTTTTAAAACAAGATTGAACTGGTTTTAAAACAAGAGGGAAATGTAAATTCTGTTGCTTTCAAAGCGAGAGGATGTATTGATTTTCCCAAACACTGATAATTTCCTGATTATTCCCAAATGTCCTCCCTTACTTCCCAACTGCTGTACTGGTTCTTGTCAGTTTTCTGTCCTAGGACACTGGATGTGAGAGGACTGTGGTCTTTTTAAAGTAAAATGATAGTTGAAAAAGGTGATATGAATTGCAAAAACTGTGTTCTTCTCTGGTTGTGGTGTTTCCCATTAGATCCATGTGATGTTGGGACCTTCCTTCACCAGGTTGCTTTTGATTCTGGACAACAGATTTAACATAGATCAATCTAACCTCAGAGAAGAAGTGGTGATAGCTTTTAGGTGAAGGATGCCCAGATGTTCCTGAGTTCTCAATGTCCCAACACCTTTAAAATCCTAGCCCATGCCTGTAATTTTTTCAGGAGACTGATTTCTCAAAGAAATGAGATATCTACCATTGACTCAACTTTTGATCCCTCGTTTCTCTCTCTGTAATTTTTGTACTTATTGGCAAAGGCTGGTTGAAGTTGACTCAGGTAAGTTTCTAGGACAAGAAGTGTTTACAGCCCCAAAGATGCTTGTTAGCCAGATGGCAACTGGGCAGCAGTGCCTGTACTTGCCTTTTCCTTCTGTCAAGAAGGAGAAACCACAAAGCCTGGATCTCACTGAAACATTAGTTATCTTTTTCCTTGCCCTCAGTAGGCAGGAAGCCTGGGAAACAGCTCAGGGCATTATGAGAGGGTAAATAATGGACATGGTGGGAGTTTGAGGTTATACCAGTTCATAGGTTACACAGCCACTGGAAAATTGGCTGCATTTGTCCTGCCAATCACAGAACTGCTTGTTCTCTCTTTTGTATTACAGTCCACTAAAATCCACTATTAGAGTAGTTCTGGGTCAGCAAATATTTAATAAAACGACTGATGTAACACAGACATTTGAAATAGAGAAATACCTCTTGCATCCTGATTATTCCGTGTTCAGCCCTACTGAGCATGATATTGGTGAGTATTTTTGTTCCTACAGTTTTATTTTCTGTTTACTCAACTTAGTTTCAAGTTTAGTTGGTGTGTTAAAAACCGCCATCATAGTGGAAAAATCATAGATACTATAAGAGGCTTTTGAATCCAGAGGTGCTTAGTTCTACCAGAGTTACAGCAGCATCTGAAAGCTAGACAAATTCAGATGAAAAATAAATTGCAAATTTTAAATAATTATGATAATTAGCCTTTGGAGCAATTTATCTAGATATGTGGCAGATTCATCATCACTTCAAGTCTTTGTGAGATTAGGCATTTTTTCAACTGAACCAGAAACTGTGGGCTTGATGCAGGAATTACTTGGTAAAATTCTATTGTCTGTATTGTATAAAGAATCTGACTAGATGAATATAATAACCCCATCTGCTCTGAAAATCTGTGTTACTAAGAATCAATTTTTACACTGAGGTAGCTTTAAAAATTGGCTATCTTATCAGTCAGATGTTAAATGCCCTTCTGATTGACCTTATAATATTAATCAGAATGACAATGCAACAGCAACTCACCTCTTGTTTTCTGATCTGCTCTTGTAAAAGGTGGCACTTCACCTCAGGGTATCAAGTTGTGTGAGCTCTTTGTCTATGAGACTTTAATAGCCTGACATTGGGAATATTTTAGGTCAGGCATGTACTGGCTTTTTTGCTCCCAGATGGTGAATATTTTCCTCTCTGTAGCAAAAAGCATTCAAATTCTGTGTTGGTGGGAGTTCTGTCACAGCGTACCAGGAGATGAACTAGATTTGAGGCATTACTCTGCTCTGAGATATCCTGGTGTAAAGTCCCGATGGCACTTTGAGATCTCATAGCCATTTTAATTACCCTGAAATTTGGCATGCCTCACCAGTGTGCAGTGTTCAAACCTAGGAGAGCTGAACATGGAGTGCCTAAAATGAGCCCAATTGCAAAAACAAACAAGCAGGCAGAAACTGGGGGCATGTCCTGTCCAGTCAGTGATTTCTACTGATGTAGCAGAGGAGTTGTATCCTCATGAAAATACTTTTCTAAAGGGAACAAACTACAACATGAGTGTTTGCTAGGAAGTTTGGGGGATTCAGAAACAGGCAGAGTTGGTGGGGAAGAGGAGGAAGGCGAGGCAGAGCAAGCTGCTGAGTGTTGGAGCAATGTTTGTGTGAGCTTCTCAGCCTGTGAGATGCTCTTCACCAAGGCCAAAAATTGTAGTTGGTAGAGAGATAAGACTATCCAGTGGGATATTTTCCACACAGCTGTGCTCACAAAACCGTGAGCTTCTAAAAGGTGTGATGAGAAGGTTTAATTAGCATGTCCATGTTGGCTCAGCTCTGTTCTCTTTTAGTAGGGGGGCCAAAGCAACATGCTGCCCTTATTCCACCAAGTACAAAGCCCCCTCTGCTGCTCTACAGCCAGATGAAAGAGATGTACAACAGGGGACCCTGCTACAGGGTTTTGAAATCTTTCAGTATCAATCTCATGATGCTGCACAGCTTTGTATTTACACTCTTTTAGCCCCATGAGGGGTTAGTAAAGCTTATTTGGAAGCTTGGATTTGAAATAGCCTGGCTTTTTATTCCTTAATTTTCAAGATCTTGAATTTTGCTCAACTCAGTGATAACAGAGCACGAAATACACCAGCTCCTGATGTAATTCACTTTTTAAATGGAGTTGGAATTAAGCCAGTGGCCAGGCTTTCAGAAGCTGTGAGTACTTGCACATCCCACTTATTTCAGCTGGAAGTTGGGGATATGTCACTGTTATTTAACTATAAGGTGGGAGGAGACATATGTATTTTCTATCTTCCCTCTTCTCTACAAAGGCAGTGAAGCAAAATCTGCTCAGTGAGCACAGTATAAAATAAATATTCCCACAAGGGGAGTAGCTGAATGTTTCAGCCTTCAATTTGCCGTGAAATCAGGTGCTGTTGAGATGAGTCTGTCTGTCTTTGATTGAAATATCTTAATTAAGAGAGGCTTAGGGGATAATTAAATTTGTATCTGAGACCCATTGCTGCCAATCCCATTAAAGAAAGGGAACAGTCACTTTCTTCCTCCTGTATTATCTGTTCTGCAGCTTTGATTAAGCTGAAGAAGAATGGCCAACGTTGTGCAGTCAAGTCCCAGTTCGTACAGCCCATCTGCTTGCCAGAAAGTAACACTGTTTTCCCTGACCAGCTGAAATGTCAGATTTCTGGATGGGGACACAGGCATGAGAGTGAGTAAAACTAGAGTTGGTGTCTGTCGAAATAAACAAAGTTGATAAAAACACAATGATCAGGTATATGTTATAGGGCTGAAAGGTTGGTTAAATATTTTGCAAACCTATTTTTAGATGTTTGCAAACTTTACATCTGAAATTGTCATCCTGAACTTCCTTTATAGTCCTTGGAATTTGGAGTGTGGTTCCCTTGACTGGTTTGCATTGATTTTAGGATGATATGAGCTATGAGCTAGCTAGATCTCCGTGGACTGGGAGGGGAGCAGTCGAGTGAACCCTATCCCTGGTTTCTCCAGGTAGCTGTCAAAGACTGCAAACCAAACACAATCAATTTACTATTCTGTGATAAAGGGGATTTTTAATTTCACAACCAAGAAACTTTAGAAACATCTACTGGAGGGGAACAGATAGATTTTGGGTTAAGAAGTGCTTACATCCAGCTTGAGAAAGGTGGAAAAGTCCATCCCATCCTTTCAGATGAGGAATTTCAGGACTATGAGGCTTGACCATGCTGCTTTAATGCAGAGACATATGTAGAGAGATAAGAAGGACTGAAGAGCTGGCTGCCTCATTTTGGTAAGGGATGTAGCATAAGCAAATGTGCTCCTGGTCTAAATGTGTAGTCTAAAGGCAAAAAGAAGTAATGGATCATTCAGTAAGTGGATGATTTATTACTACATCTGGAAAGAGGAGAGGACAGGAGTGCCAGGGGACTGAGTCTCTAGGAAATGAGAGAAGCCAGAGTGGATTAATGTCTGGATGTGGCATACTGTTATTTTAAGGGGCATAGAGTCTGATTGGAGAACCAAAAAGTGATCAGATCACTATGAAAATTATTATCTTTTAAAGATATCCACAACATGAACATTACTGAGAGGTGTAAAGTGTGTTGTATGTGTACTGTGCCTTCTGGTTTTATGTTATTGACATTCTATAAACATGACTCTCTTTTCCTCTCTGGGAATCTTTTAAAGATATATCTGGTTATTCAGATGTCCTGCAAGAAACACTGGTTCCACTTATTCCTGACGAGAAGTGCAGAAGTCCTGAAATTTATGGAACAGAACTCACTGAAAATATGTTCTGTGCTGGCTACTTCGATAGCAAATCTGATGCTTGTCAGGTAATGCTGTGAGTCATCTCTAGGCAGAGAACAGAGATGTATATTATGGCCAGAAATGTTGCAGTATTACAATTCTTACTTTTGATATTATGGTATTCCTAAAGAAAAGAAATGTACCTAAAGAAAAGGACTTTATGTGACTGTAGTCTTTGCTTCCACCTTCATTTCTTAACCTGTTCATGTCAATTCAGTTCTACAGAAGAGCTCCAGGGTGTTCTATTGCTCCTACCTTCACAAAAGGCAGTGGCTCTGCACTGGATGTGTTGCTTTAGCTCCTGGCTGAGCCTGCAGGTGGTGGCAGTGGTTTCCTGGCCAGCTGGCAGGGATGCACCGGCAGGGCAGCCGGCAGGAACCTGTGTGGGGCCAAATCCCTGAGCTGCTGCCTCTTACCTGAGGGGAAATAAGGATACCTGGGTGGGAGGTGAGGAGCAGCCTTGCAGTTTGGAGAAGGAAGGAGTGGAGGTTTCTGTAGTGGATGTGATTGAATGGTGTAGAATATCAGGCAATTAGAAACTGTGTTTCATAACCTCAGTCCTTCATGGAATGACCTCATCCTCCTACTACTTTGCATCCATGTTCTCATAGATGCGTGTTCTTACTGCTTTGAATTATGTCATACCTTGGCTCTGAATTAGGATGCAGAATTGTTGTGGTAACAGATGAAACTTTTTAAAATGAAGGATCAGATACTATTCCTTACATAAAAATTCAGATTTGATATTCAATTCATTTTGAAGGAAGAGGGTTTTGCTTTATTAGAGTAAATTAGTGAAAAGGCAGCACATAGCTAATAGTTTGCAGTGAGATTAAATGACACAAAGAATATAATGTATACTGTGTGCTGGAAGTCCTATAGCCTATAGCCCTGTATATATGTCATGAACATATCCAAAGAAAGGTGTCAAGAGTGAAATGGCAGCAGTGGCTCAGGATTTCCAGTCCAGGACTGAGGATTGATGGTAGTTACTGGTTGCCAGTGTTCATACTATTGACAGAGAGCTGGAAACTGCCCTGCTTGCTCAGCTTTCCTTGCCCTGCCCAGGAAATGCAAATACAAGAGGCAGGGTCACAGCTGATTCTCTCTCTCTGCCCTGGAAAAACAGAGATCAGGAATGAGAGGGAGAAAGAAGAAAAAGGAGGAGAGGACAAAGGAGCTGCACAAAGGCAGGTGGTCAGAGAGAATTGCAAAGTCTGAGAAAGAGTGATTTAAAGTCAGATGTTGCTGAAGAACAGTGTTCATGACATGCAATCATTATTAGTCAATCAATAATTAATTTTTGCCCTGTTGTCAGACTTGTAGTGTGATCTGAGGAGAAATGGTGCAGACCTCTTAATGTCACAACAGATGTAGCTGATCTCTGGGTTTTCCTAATGTACACTTAGGGTATTAACCTGTAATGATCTGGTATGTATAAAAACATTTCAAGACCAAGAAATATCAAGTAAATAATATGTTTTGCTTGATTATTTTTTTAAGAGTTGCTTGGAAACCTTTTTAATTTTTTTTTTTTTTTTAAATCAGTGCACTGATACCAAAATTGCAACCAATAAGACTAGTTGTGGAAAATAAGCAAGGTTCTGAGAATTAAATTGATTTCAGGTGCAAGATTTCATTTGATCTTCATTATTTATCACAGAAATCTCCTAGTATAAAGGCAACACAATTTTTCTGTGCATTTTGCATTTTGCTCTCACGGAATTTTCTTTTGAAATAGGAAAAAACTATTTTTCTCCTCAGTCTCAAATAACTAGAGTGGTGGCTCCTTCACCAGTACCATTTATTAAGTCACATTTTTAATTTCTAACATTTTATTTCTGCAGAAAGTCAGTCTAAGATTAATAATAATAATAAACGCCCCTGTACTGCTTTCTATCAAATTCGATAATCTTTGTTTGCTTTTAATACAGGGAGATTCTGGTGGACCATTGGCCTGTGAGAGAAATGAAGTCTCTTACCTCTATGGAGTTATCAGTTGGGGAGATGGCTGTGGCAGAGTCAACAAACCTGGAGTATATACACGAGTGACCAACTATGTAAACTGGATTAATGAGAAAATAGCCCCCCGAAAAACTAGTTGAACAGTTAAATACGCTAACATTTGAAGCGGGGTTCAGTAGTCTTTGGGTTTCATTAAAGGGGCATAAGTATTTTATTACAAGTTGGTATGAAAACTGTCATGGTAATTCATAGCAATTCCAAGCCAGACTACCAAAAGTAGGCCTGCTCCATCTGACATCAGCAGCCTTGATCTAGAATTCTGGGGCTGTGGATTGCTCAACACACACAACTGTGTTTGTCTTAATATAAAACCCCTGGACATGTTGAGGCAGTGCACAGAAATCTACAACTCTCTGTCTGCTTGTAGATTACATAAAAAGTGTTTTGATGTGTTTATGCAGTTTCTGGTGGAGCTGTCATCCCCCACACCAACCCATAACAACATTGTACTTGTGTTCTCAGATGAGATAAACAAAATAAACAGGTGGAGCACCAAAAATTAAATTCCTTCTCTCTCAGAAATGATCTCTTGGAGTTCAGGTCAAGAGACACCGGTACGGTAACGTACGTAAAGCTGCTCCTCAGCTAACAGGAACAAACCAGATCTGGGGAAAAAAACCCAGAGGGTTTAGGTTTTGTTTCAACTAAACATGTAAGCATATTTTTATATAAAAATATTTCTATGTTCCACTGACGTAAAATCAGGAACGTGCCTCAGAGTTCTGCTGAATCTGGTGTGCAATTTTTCAACAAGGTCAGTGCAACACCTCCTGAGAGCTCAGAGTTTCTGGCTGAAAAATGTTGGAAGTTGGAGCACCTGATTTAGGCCAATACAGCCAGGACCTTTTGCAGACTGTGATCTGCTCCATGCCCTGAGGACAGCAATGGAAATACTTCACCTTGATGATAAATCCCTAAGTGTTTCTTTAGTTTGACAGTGTTTTGAAGGTGTCTTAGATTTTGTACTAACAAACTGTTCAGCTGTTTAGATAATTCAGAAAAGAGGTTTCTCTTAATAGATTTTTCAAGTGGATGGCTGGGGGAGCAGCTTGACATTTTCCTCGGGGATTTGGTGATATCATAAACCACAGGCCTTGCTGTCATGGTCTATGGAATTGTTACGGGAACAATCAAAGAAATTCCTATAATAGATAGCTGTTTAGAGGCCATGGACTCATCTGTGCTAGCAAAAAAAGGCAGAAAATTAATTATTCAACAACAACAAAAAATTGACAAAGAAGAATGGAAAATTCCAGTTCCCTTTTTTTTTTTTTTAATGGAACCTTTAGCCATGTGAGCCCTGTACATTTGAAGTGTTGATGTGAAATGTATTTATTCCCTGGTAGTGAGCATTTATGAACTCTCTTAAGTGTTACAAGCAAAGCTGTGCTTTAAGATACAGATTTTTAAAGTGGTGCCTAGATACTCAGATACGTGTTTTATTTCAGAGTACTGACAGTGTCCTCATGGGTTTCTTAGTAGCAGTGAAGGATCTCTGCAGTTAAGAGAAACTTTGTAAGGAAAAATAACCAACACCTGAATTTGTGTAAGTACAAATACATAACAATGTTAATCTAGATAAATGATGTAAACTGTTTAATAAAAACATTTACCCACTGTTTCTTGGATTTATGTATAAAGTTACAATAAAATCTTTGAATCTCCCTGTAGGTTGTTCTACAGGTTGAGAGCTGATAGAAAAATTAAATAACACTTTGTGTTGGCAGGCAACTGAAAAGCTCTGCCTAAGGATCAATTTCAGCTGGTGGTGCTCCCAGTTTTATGCAAGTGTCACACAGATTCGCAGTGGACAGATGTAAGCGCTTGAATATGTTTTTCAGCTATGAATACTGTGAATCCTAAGATCAAAGTCTTTAGTTTGTTTTTCTGAAGCACTAAACACTAACTTGAAAAACTGAGATCCACCTCTGAGGTCTTGATTCCAAAACAAGCTGAAGACTCTTGTTGTCTGGCTCTGCCTTTCTGGCCACTTGCAATAGGAATCTGGTTTGCTTAACGCCCTGAAATGAATGTGAGTGTGTAACAAGACTGACTGTACCTGCTGCTGAAAGACAAGTACTAAATCAGCATGAGGGAACTATTTGCTCTTCTTTGGAAGGGATTCATCAGGAACAGGTTTCCACTCAAAGCTTAAGCCATTCTGAATGTCTGTATCTGTTCTGTGACTTCAGTTTCACTTTGAAATTAATATTCACCCATACTGTGCATACCTGTGATCGTCTGGTCTTCTGTTGCAGTAAAGAAGGTGGCTGCTTGATAGGAAAGGTGCTAAACTGATGTTTCTGACAATTTGTGTAGAGTTTTTTAGCTGTCCTGTTTTCAAAAATCTATGCTGCTTGTATCACTACGCAGCAACACCAACACAAAAAATAACACATTTTTTTTAAAAGTATATTGAATATCTGTTTTCTGCCCCCAAAGGTCTAAATGACAAATGTCCAGTTGATACAGTAATACTTTGAATGCACTGAACTAAATCTTTTGCTTTCAAAGCAGCCTGTTTGTCCACTGTTACTGCACTGACTTGGTGGAACTAAATAAAAATCATCTGAGCATCAGCTGTACAGTGATTAGCACTGTATTAAAAGCACAAACCCAGAGTAGGGGTGGCAAGGAAATGTCCAGATTAAGAGAGACGTCCTTGCCTGACCTCTCACATCCCTGGCATCAGTCAGTATTCCCATGGGACACTCCAGGACCTTCTGCCTCCTACATTTCTGTTGAGCATTACCCATAGAAACTCATCCTCCATATTTTTTATCCCCTTGAAATGATGATCAGCTTGGTCAAAATGAAAGTCTAACTTAGATGTACTAGTGAAATTTTACTTGATATTTTTCCTAACTTTATATTGAAATTGAACTAGAATGCAAATCCAATTGAACAAACACTTCCCTCATTCAGTATGAAACACACTTAAAGATGGTTTTATTAAATTGTATGTTATTCCATGGAAACTGACCAATTAAAAGGAAAAAAAAAAATGCAAACATCTAAAAAAATCCTTCTATTATGTTATTGAAAGAAAAATGTGCTGTGATGCTATTGAAAAAAAAGCTGGAGAACTAATTACCATCAAATAAGATGCAGCGGGAGTATTTTTGGAATAATGGACTCTAATTAGTCCATTGCTCGTGTAAATAAATCTGGGGACATCATTAACACATCTTATTCTATCAATTGTAGTTGCTCTGGGCTTGGTGCAAGCACGTTGTTATCTCGTGACAGTTGCACTGCGAAACAGAGAAAAAAAGAGAAGACTATTTTTATCTGGGTTAGTTGGCTGCGTGTCTTCCGGGAGCCAAGGAGAGCTGTAATTACGCTTTTGAAAAGCGAAATTTGGGCGTTGTACGGAACGTGCGGGCAGGGGGTGCTTTGGCCGTCCGGAGGCGCGCCCCGCTCCGAAGGCGATCCGGCTCCGGGCTTTGCGGCCGCCCGGGCTTGGGGCAGCGCAGGGCGGGTCGGCGGCCGGTCCCGGAGCCGGGCGGCCCCTCCGGGCGGCCGCAAAGCCCGGAGCGGATCGCGGAGGAGGCTGGGTGGGGAGGGGGGTCTCGCCCGGAGCGGATCCACCGAGGCGGCCCGTGCGGAGTTGGGATGATCCGGATGCTCCGGGGCGCGCCCCCCGCTCTGAAACCCCGAGGAAAAACAATAATAGTTAAAAACCCCAACACCCAACAAAGAAATAAACAAACCATCGCCACAATAAAACACGCGAGGAAAGAATTAGCGGAAAGGTTCCGGGACCCCCTTCTCCCCCCGCGGCCGGGCAGGGCCGCAGGGCCCGCCCGCGCGGGGCC